>LTAE01003463.1:28181-42142 GCA_001647135.1 Pontederia paniculata
AGTATAAATGTAATCTCAAGAGTCTTGAGAGGCTAACTTTGGCCATTTGAATCTGAGTGCTAGAAAGAGTGCCTTAGTTCCCCTTTGAGAAAGGGATTCGAGAGAGCTTGAGAGATTACATGTAAGAGGTTGTTCTCCTTGTCTTCAGTACAAGAAAAGAGATTTGTAGGGAGTCTTCGCCCTTGAAGAAGGACTTAGTGAACTCCGAAGATCTCGTGGAGAAGATCGGAGCGGGGACGTAAGCCAGGAGTTCGGCCGAACCTCGACAACAAACTGTGTTTGTTCTTCTTACTCTTATCTCTCTCTATTTGTGTTTATATTCATACTTGTTTATTTTCGCTACGCATAACACATTTAGATTAAGTAAAGAAGAACAAGAGATTTTTAATATACCAATTCACTCCTCCCCCCTCTTGGTGTCATTCTAGATCCTACATATGATTGATAGAGTTAGGAGAGAGAATAAATTTGGGAGAAAGAAAATTTAACATCCACCATAAATTTAGCATCCTACTATTGAGGAGGTAGGTAATATGATGTTTCATACTTAACTAGAGAACACCTCCATTTTTTTCCTTATATATAATTAGGGTAGAAGATTACTATTTTTTTATTTCTTCTATCATAAAAGTTAAAGCATGAAAGTATTAAAATATTTGCTCACAAGTAAATTTTAATGACATATAAAGTAATGTATATATTTTAATATGAACTAATTGAGTGCTAAAATTTTTGGCCATGTGTATATTTTAGTGACATCTATATTCATATTTTAATATGAGTTGTATTAACAAACATATCTTATGTGCATAGAATTTTTATGTGTCTACTTATGTTGCATATGTGCATGATTTTTACAACTTTTGTATCTTCCGATTTGAATTGTGATTTGTTAATTTGATTTATGTATTATTGATCATTGTATATATCATGAAGTTAGTGGGAGTAAAATGATCATTTTTTATATTGATGATATTTTTAAGATATGTTAATTATTACATAAAGTGAAATATTTTTTATGAATAAAAAATAATCATTAATTATAATACTTATTAGAAAAAGTGAGTTTAAGAAACAAATAATATAAAGAGGAAATCATTTTTTATAAATTATTTTCATACTTTTTTATCAAATAAATTATGTTTCTTTTTGAGGCGACATCATATTTCATTGAAGATTTTTTGTCATTCAATTTTGGGATATTATCTCTAATAATTCAGCATGTGACAATTTGATATTATGTTGTTTGCAAAGTATTTATTTGAGAGTTGAAATAACGTGTTGTCGACATAAAGTATTAGTAATTAAATGAGCACATTAAGTATAAGTGTTCATATATAAAATATATCTATTAAATATATATATTTAATTCTTTAAGAAAGAATAATGTTATAATTATTAAAGAATCATAACACATATGAGATGTTCAATTATGTCACTTATGACTTAAGATCTTGTATGACAACATATTTAATGAAATTCTTATTGTTATGTGTTTCTCTTATTTGGTATGCATGCATTATGAGAATGACACATTTTATTGGAGGACACAAAATAAGCATTTGACTTATTCATAGAGAATAATAATTATCACATTTGTGACTTTCAAAATAAATTAAGATCATATAGTAATACATGTAATGTTATATTTTTCAACAAAGGACTCATCTCCATGATTCATATAATTTATTTTCTTTTATGTAATGTATATATTCGTAAGTTTAGTATATAAAATTAATTATAATAAATGGTCTGACCAAGTCGAAGAATTTTAGAATTTAATATATATTTTATATTTAAATTCATATGGTCATAATGTATTATATTAATTAGATTATTTATGTGATATTAATTAAAAAAATAGTTATACTAACTACATAAGTTAACTTCCTTGATGAGAAGAAGTCTAGATTTATAATTCAAGCCAACATTCACAAGTTTGATCACATTGCGTGGCGTATGAATTAGAAGATCTTTGTTATTTAACACATTAGATTATGGGTAAAGATTTAAATGCACATTCTATTTTATATATTTTCGCTATTATGTTATAAGATTTATGTGCATTTATTCTAACGGAGGGAGCTAAGGATTGTCTTAATAATCATTTTTCTTGTGTATCTTTGCAATTTTAAGTTTAATGGATGAGTCAAGTTGAAAATGAGTCCCATCATGAAGGATCAATTAAGTTAAAAAAAAGAGAGAAAAAAGTAAAAGAACCTATAAGGGAAAAGACTTCGTCCTTCTAATTTTTGTCTTCTTTCGAGTTCACTTGAATTTCCTTATTTTTTTACAATATCATACTTGATTGATGATGGGACTTGCTTTTAAGTTTGTTTTTATGTGGTTCTTAGTTAATATTTCATTTATGAAGTTGATTGTAACTCAAATTTGTGACCGTGATATATTCTTCTTTTTTTTGTTTAATATAATATGAAACAATGCATTTACTCTTCTCTTTATATGATTCTCTATCTTATGAAGCAATTTCTCTGAATTTGTTTTGTATTGTTGATCAGTAAAAATGTCGATAAATCCTTTCCTTTTTAACTTTTGACAAGTTTGAAAAATATCTCAAGTGTTTGTTACTCAGATAAGAAGACAACTCGACAACAATGGATCAAAAGATTATTGTTCAGTCGTCATTTTTTTAAGTTTACTTATAATTATGTAACTGTTGATTGCTTGAGCCCATTGAGATAACTGAATTTTGTAGTTCAAAAAGTAAAAATTAACTTTTTTTATCTCGATTGTACAATGTTTTTAAGGTGCTTTCAATAGTGGTTAGGTTGACATGTTCTTTTGTGGCTAGTTTTCACACCTTTATCAAAATCAATAAATATTTCAGGGGTGTGATTGTTGATTGACCTTTTTTTGTTAAAATGACTCAAGGTAATAGACAACCCTCATAATTAGTAAGATTTTAATATAAAGATATCAATATCAGGACAATGGTTGGATGATCATTTTTGAGGTAACAATTCAATGAAAGTTGACTATAATTATTCAAATGCATGAATGTAGGTTTGTGACTAACTAATTTTTAAACTATATTTTTACAAAATCTTAGCGAGCTATATATATATCAGAGCATAACACATCCACAACACTTGTCCCCAAGAGAACCACTCAACAACACAACACATGACCAACTCTCCTCCATCATTGTGTACCTGATCGCAACCATACATGCTCCACTCTTTCAGGATGAATAACAACTTACGTTGTATATAAAAAACACTTGTAATCAATATTGTTTTTGTGTGGAAAATATTGTTTCTTTCATCATGTTATGGTATCAGAAGAGTAAGGTCGATCTTGGCTAACGCTGCATGGCGTCCTCCCAATCCTCCTCCTCCATCCTTTCTGTAGATCCACTTACGCCTTCCAATATTCCTCCATTGCAACATGCCACATCGTCCTTACAATGTAATTGTCCACCTACAACTATCTCCTCTGGAAGAATCAACTAATGCCATTATTAAGTGCCTATGATCTTGAAGGCTTCATTGATGGCATAGTTCCATGTCCTCCCAAGCCTGATTCTATCACAACAACTAGTGCTCCCATCTTTGTTTCATATGTTAATTGGAAACGTAGAGATCAATTGTTATTGAACTGGTTACTAGCATCAATTTTGGAAGAGATACAACCTATATGGTTGTAGGCCTTCGAACCTCTCATGAAGTTTGGGATGCTCTCAATAAAGCCTTCGGCGAACCCTCCGAAAGTGCATGCTACAACTAAAAATGCAGCTGCAAACACTCAAGAAAGGGGATCAATCCATGAATGATTATCTACGACATGCCAAGTATATGGCTGATGAGTTAGCTGTAGCAGGACACAAGCTCTCCACTTCAGGGATTTAATGTTGTGATCTTCAACAATATGTGGCTTAGAATATAATGATATTGTTGCCTTGTTGCCTGCTCGCCAAGAGCCTATTGCTTATCTTAAACTGCACACGCTCCTTCTCAACCATGATATTTGTCTACAACATCTTCGAGCTTCTGAAAGCGCTCTGCCTCAAGCCAACTACACGAGACCTGCAACACCAACCACTCCTAATTCAACTGTAGGATCATTGGCACCAAGAGGGGGGAGAGGTGAATTGGTGTAATAAAATTTTAAACTGATTTCACAATAAAAATACGGAAGCTTAAAATCGATTTATCGCAAAGCTCAAATCGTAAGTTCTCAATCAAGAACAAGTGCAATAATGATATGAGAATGCAAGATGATAAGTAAAACAAGTAAAAGAGAAATGCAAAACTCAAGACACAAGATCAAACAGTTGACGAGGTTCGATCCCAACTTGGCCTACGTCCCCGCTCCAACTTCTCGACCTCGAGACCGTCGGAGACCCACTAGCATTTCTTTTCAACTAGGGAGAAGAACCCTTTTACACCATATCATCTTTTCTCCGCTTCGAGAGATAAGACACACCTCTCTTCCAAGGAAGCTCAATTTCATATTTTCTTCCGCTCAAGAGGCTATGTGTGAACCTCTCTTACAATGGAGCTTTCAACATCTCAACAAGAACAAAAAGAATATACTCTCTTACAATCTCTCTACAACTTCACACTAAAAAATAAGAGAGAAAAGAGAAGATTCAACAAATTAAGCTTAAGAGGCTTCTCAGCTCGATTTCTCTTTGATGCATATATTTCCTTTGAAGTCTTGCCTTAATTTTGCACCTTTGGACTTCTTTTATAGTCTCCTTTATTCAATATGGTCGTTGCACACTTTCTCCAATGGATTTGACATGAAAAAACTAGTTGTTGGAACTTTTCTTCACGCCAGCGGTCGACCGCTCCATGTCACCGATCGACCGTTCTGCCAAGATATAGTCGTTACATTTGAAGCGGTCGACCGCTCCTCTGTACCGGTCGACCGCTTCTCTTGAGTCAACTTGATAGACTTGCACTCTTTCAATCATAACTCTTTGCACCGATATCCGATTGATGTGATTCTTGATTCTTTGGAAAGCTGAAGAACTTATCTACATTTCATCTATTAATTTTGCAATCTAAATCAGATGATAACAAAGTCAAATATTGATATAAAGTTCAGTATATATAAGTTTTCCTTAAACTTATAGACCTTTACTATTTTGTATATAACTTTTTGTATCGATATCCAAATGAGACAATTCTTGAATGTGTAGGAAGCTAACAAAGTCATTTATAATGAATGTATTCATATCTCAACCTAAATCTTAAGGGAACATAGACAAATATTAAGTTGATCTTCATTGCATGTAATTTGACTTTGAAATCTTCACACACTTGTCCCATTCTAATGTGTGCATATATATTTTCCAAAGTTTTCATAAGATTTTCATCATCAAAAGAATATAAGTATGACACAAGTCATCAAGTCATATTTTCAACATCAACTTCATGCCGCGGACGTGGGCATCACCGTGGACGTGGGTGTGGGGCTCCTCATCGAGACCCATGTCCTGTGTGTGGAACCATGGGTCATAGTCCCTATAACTGTCAATTCCATCATCCAAAGTCTCTCCATGCTCAAGCATATACAACTCACCAGTAGTCTCCACTGCCATCGTCTTCTGCAATCTCTGGATAAGAGCATACAATGAATGGATTCTTGATATCGGTGCCACACACCATACAACACCCCGACACTGATGTGCTCCACTTTGCTGAATAGTACACCGGTACAGACCAACTTCAAGTTGGTAATGGTATGCACTTACTAATCATGCATGGTGGTGCCTCCATCTTAAACTCTAGCACCATACCTATTCATTTGAATGATATTTTAAATGTTACCTCTCTCACAAAATAACTTCCATATGTTAGAAAGTTCATTGTTGATAATTCGTGTTATTTCCAATTTTATGCTGACTCACTTTTCGTGAAGGATCTCAAATCTCATGTCGTCCTACTCCAAGGTCGAATTAGAGATGGTTTCTATCAACTCAAGTCACCATTCACCTCTCCAGCAGTACTCACCGCTCAGGCAATCTACAATGTGGCATGCCCGCTTAGGCCACTCGTCCTTGCACATCCTTTCAACTATTCTCCACCAAAATAGATTGCCTTCATCATCTAAACTTCAGCAACATGTCTGCTCTGCAGGCCAATTTGGCAAAGCTTCACGTCGGCATCTCTGTGAAAATGTCAACAGTCAGTTGGACTCCATTGCAACTAGTATATGCTGATGTTTGGGGGCCTGCTCCTGCTCCCTCCTCTGAAGGCCATTTTTATCTACTTGTTTTTCTCGATAACTACTCTAAATTTGTATGGACCTTTCCTTTTAAAAATAAATCTGACCTTGCCTGATTTTTTTCCTAATTTTCATGCCTTTTAGAGCGCCAATACAATGCCAAATTATGTTCCCTACAGAGATCGTGGGGGCGAATTCCTCAAATTACACAATTATTTACAACAACATGCAATAGCTCATAGACTCACATGTGCTCACACCCATGAGCAAAATGGATTAGTCGAACGACGAATTTGTCACCTCATCGAAAACAATGTTGACACTCTTTGCTCATGCAACTACTCTGAAGCGGTACTAGCACTATGCTGCTGAAGCCTCCACATATCTCATTAACTGCCTACCAACACCTCTCCTAAATAATATGCCATCATATTATTACATCCACAAACAAGCACCCAACTACAATTTTTTGAAAATTTGACTCGCATACCCATTAACACGACCATACAATATGGCATCATTCGATTCCATGTGTTTTTCTTGGATATCCCAGCCATACCACTGGATATCGATGTCTCCATCTGCCCACTAGTCGCATATACATGCTTCGACATGTTGTCTTTGATGAAACCACCTTCCCCCTATGCATAATTAAATTCTCAAAAGCACCCAACTTCACAAACACCTCCAACTCCATGATATCCATTCAATTACAATCATCGGATGCTCACATTCCTTCGCCTTCCTTACAACATCTATTGTTAGCACTCCTTCATCCACACCACCTGCACCACCTGCACTCCCTAGACCTGTTCTATGCCCACATTGCTCCATTAATTACCGCCAGCTTGCAGGTCTCAAACTCGCACAATCATATATTGTTACAAAAGAGCCTACACCCCGTGTTATATAGATGCCTCTAAACATCCTCAATGCGTACAACCATGACTGACGAGGTCAATGCAATGATAAAAAATGGAACATGGAAGTTGGTTCCTTGAGCAAACTCCATGAATGTTGTTGGTTGTCGTTACATATTTTAGGTGAAGTATAATCCAGATGGCACTATTGACCGCCATAAGGCTCGTCTCTAGCCAAGGGGTTTCACCAAATTGTTGGAGTTGACTACGAAGAAACGTTCGGCCCTATCGTTAAACCAACGACCATGCGCACCGTCCTATCCATCTCAGTCTCTCAAAATTGGCCCTTACGACAACTCGACATAGGGAATTTCTTCCTTCATGGCGAACTGGAAGAATGCATCTACATGTCGCAACCACCTGGTTTCAAAGACCCAACTCGACCTCACCATGTATGTTGCTTAAGAAAGTCTATCTATGGTCTCAAACAAGCCTCCCACACCTGGCACCACACCCTCGCAAAGGCACTAATGTAGTTTGGATTCATCGGTTCAGCAACTGATACATCACTCTATGTCCACCATACACACGTCGCCACTGCTTACATTCTAATATATGTTGATGATTTGATAACTACATGTTCTTCCACAAAATTACTTGATGACATTGTATGTTATCTTCAGTCACGATTTGCTATTCAGGATCTCGGTGATTTACATTATTTCCTCAACAGTGAAGTTTTACGGCACACTGATAGGGCTCCTATTATCTCAAAACATATATATTGTCGACCTTCTGAAGCATACCAAAATGACAAATGCAAAAACTATCCGCAACCCGCTTGCACCTAGTGTCAAATCACCTCCACACAACCGCTCCTTTAGGGTGCTACATTGTATAGACAAGTTATTGGCTCTTTGCAATATCTCCTGCTCACCAGACCTTATCTCTCATTTGCAGTGAGTCATGTTTGCAAGTATATGCACTCACCTTTTGACTTCAACTGGCAACATGTGAAACGAATTCTAAGGTAACTGCTTCACACTATCAACTACAACCTTAAAATCACGTCCACGACTTCCAACCAACTTCAAGCCTTTTTTGACGCAGATTGGGTTGGTTCATCTATCGATCGCAAATCCGTAGGCGGCTTTGTGATCTACATTGGCTCTAACATGATTGTCTGGTCCGCATGCAAGCAACATACGATTTCTCGCTCCTCCACCAAGTCAGAATACAAAGATCTTGTGGACGCCGCTACGAAACTAATCTAGCTTTGCTCTTTACTACGGGAGCTTCGATTTCATCAACCATCACCTCCCATCCTCTGGTGCGACAACATTGATGCAACATACTTATCTGCCAATCCCGTCTTCCATGCTAGGATAAAACACGTCAAAGTTGACTTCCATTTTGTCCGTGAAGAGGTCGTTGCCAAGCGATTAAGTGTTTGATTCATCTCGACACAAGATCAGCTAGTTGATATAATGACAAAATCTATCTCTGGCAACCATTTTTTGTTCATTAGGGACAAGCTCAGATTATGTACAAGACCATCATCAACTTGCGGGGGCGTATCAGAGCATAGCACATCCACGACACTTGTCCCCAAGAGAACCGCTCAACAACACAACACATGACCAGCTCTCCTCCATCGTCGTGTACCTGATCATAACCATACGTGCTCCACTCTTTCTAGATGCATAACAACTTACGTTGTATATAAAAAAACACTTGTAATCAATATTGTTTTTGTTTGGAAAATATTGTTTCTTTCATCCTATTAATATAACTATTTTGTATATAAAAAACACTTGTAATCAATATTGTTTTTTTGACCTTTTATAACAAAGAAAGTAGGATAATTATATTGATAAATGTATATAAAAAACACTTGTAATCAATATTGTTTTTTTGTGGAAAATATTGTTTCTTTCATCCTATTAATATAACTATTTCATCTATTGACTCATCTCATAATTTTTTTAGTCATTTACTGAGATTTTGAAATTGGCTTGTATATTAGAAAAAAGTCCCAAAAAAAAATAATTTAAGTTTAATTCTTGTCAATTTTAGTTCCTATTTTTCTTACCTCTATTATCTAATTTATCTAGCTAATTTTAGTTTAGTACTAGTAGTCAAGTGGCGGTCTTATTTGTGGATTCAACACTTGAAATGCAACACCTACGGGAGTACGCTTGCGAAAACTAGTTGTGAATAATTATTTTAAAACTTATCGCTAAACATATTGGTATTAGCTATTTCATTTTTCCATCACATTTTACTCGTAAAAGATTATTAAAGTTATTACATTTTCTTGCAAATTAATAAAATTGCCATGCATCATTTTATTGACACCATTATAAATATCTTTTTAAACATCATATTTTAGATTTATAGTCGTGATTCATTTACATAGATGATATAATTTTTTATATAAATAGTTTAATAATATATCATAATTATAAATTTAATGATTAAAATGTATCTAATGTGTTGTCAATAAAGTGGTGTAGGGCACTTACTTTTCCAAAAAAAAATGATTAATATAATTTGATACTTTCGTGTCCATGGTATCTATTACAAAAACAACTATTGTGATATGAAGTATCCCAATAACACATAAAAAATATCATACGACCTTAAATTGATCTTTTCTTATATATTTTTTCCTTAATAGGTAAATTAAAAAAATAGACAATAAATAAACGAGAACATTTATTTTAAAAATAGGTGATTTCTTAAGTTAAAAAAGATTTACTTCAATTATTAAAAAAATGTGTGATTTATTTAGTTAAAGAAAATTATTTTAATTTTTTTAGGTTAAGTGTAAAACTTCATCAGTGTCCAAGACTACTAGCACACAACTAATTTAATGATACGATACTCAAGAATAATACCTTGAGTGATCAGAATAATATATGATAATCAAGAGAAACAAGATCAAAAGCGAGATCAAACAATAGAATATCAACCTCAAGATTATCAATGAACCAATCAATCGATATTATAAATCAATGTATTTAATCATAAGTTTACCTTGTAATTAACAACGAAAGTTCACGAAGAACATGTTGTAGGAGTTCCCTCATAGCACAAACAATTAAACCAAAATTTAATTCATTCAAAATTATTCTCAAATAACATAAACAAACAGTATTTATAGGTTCCAAAAGACTCTATTTGACCAGGAGTAAGATCATAACTTAGTCTACAAGTAAAAGACACTTATTTCCTAAAATAACTACTCAATTCCTATCAAGACTCTAATATTTGCTCCTAATTAATTTCAAATTTCTAAATTAAATAAATCAGCCATGAGTTATTTGGGCCTCATCATGTGGAGATTCTTCATGGAGTCCAATTTGCAATATGTTGAGTAGTTGAACATGATCTAAAGCCTTCAACCCAGATTGTAGATGTGATCCAAAGTCTTCAACCCATATCGACCTGAATTTGTTTTGTCCACAATCTTGTAATCGTAAAGATTCTTGACCATATTCACAGCAACATCTTGATTATCATGTTCAATAATATCATGTCTAAATATAGCAGGTTCAAATTTCGCAACTTCTAAATTCGTGTTAGCTCTAAATTTGACAGCTTACGCATTCATATCATTCCCCTTCTCCTCAAAAGGATTCGTCCTCGAATTTGCACTAATTCGAATTGATAATTCTTGATTCTTGCAACTGAAACTTATATAGAAAATAGTGTAGGAAAGCTCGTAGTCTCCTGAGTGAAAGATTTGATGCCCATGATAAAATGACACATTTAGGAACAAATCTCTAAATTTTTGGGACCTTCCTCTACGCATTAAGATTTTGTTAAACATATTGTGCAATTTACTCCAAAAAAATAAGGATTCAACATGAACAAAATCAAATGCATTCAAATCATGGAAATCAATTTGATCCAATGTTAATTCTTCATGAAAACATTCAAATGAATTTCCACAAGATAGAAAATATTTTAAATCATCAAAAGAATCACGCAAATGATTATTATAAATCAGAAAATCTTCAATGGACATAAAGATAAATTCCCTATGAAAATCAAGTATGGTAAATCCATGAGAAATAATGAGCATGAATATATCCAATGACAAAGAATCAATAGGCACATTATAAAATCCATAATTACATAAAATTAATCTTCCAAAATGATCAATATGATAATCATCAAATATAATCAACATAAAACTTGATTGAACACCCAAAGTTTCCTCAAAATCAAAAATCTCGATCACAAAATGGGTAGAAAATAAATGACTTGAATATCTAGGTGACATATACCTTAAAGTATCTCCATAATCAATAAGTTGATCTTCATAAGTCAGAATGTTAAATCCATCAAATGAAAATAATTTCTTAGTAGGATGTGGATGACAATACAAGCAAATTGACCTCATACAATTTTAATCATGAAATCCAAAAATCAAAATTAACCAATCAAAGGTACCATGATTAATAAGAATAATAAAAGAAATCAATTAAAAATTAGTAAAATTGAGAAAGTCATGGATTAAAGAACTCCTCAACTCATGTAACAGAGCATTAGAAAAAAAAAACAAAATCAAATGTGTCGCTGTCTGCAAAAGTGTTTCTTCTTGATCAACATTCCTTAACACCTGCAAAGGGAAATTAATAACCAAAGACAAGAGCAAATTATTGTTAGTACGAAATTTTGTTAACTCTATTTCTTCTTTCTCAACACTTCTCAAAGGTTGTCTTCTGAACACTCGGAATTTAACCCTCTCATCCTCACATCTCCCATAACACTCAACATTTAATTTTTTTTCACCAATGCTCTCAGAAGGTGGTCTTTCTGAGCTCTCAGATTTTTTGTGACTCTCAATCTCATTTTTATTGATCTCAAAACACTCATATTGTTTCTTTTCCTCACCATTATCACATAATATTTGGCTCACATGTTCACCATATTCAAAAAAAAATTCTATTGTCGTGGAAGAACTTACTCTCTCATCCTTTCTAGTCTCACTTGCTTCTTCTTTTTTCAATCTAACTTTTTCTCAAAATCATTATCATCATGATCAGTTAGACAACTGTTGAGTTGGAAAAAGATTTTAGCAAACTCATTTTTCACTTTATTCAATTTTTCTTCCAACTATAAGTGTGAAGACATCAATCTTTAGACTCTATCTTTATTACTCTTTTGGTGGTTTGTTCTCTTTAGTGGCAACATATGCACATGTTCTTCTTTCTTTTCATATTATTTATATTGTCTATATGACCGTCGAAGAATATTATCCTCTCGGAGTTTGATCATACAAATTTGAATATGTGATATTCTTGTTGTTTTGATTGTGCCTTATGTTGTCTCTATGACTCATTATGAAAACCTGCATATGTTAGTTAAAGCTTCCTCACAACCTCATGTGGTGACACTCTTATTTTGTCTCAACTCAAGTTGGCTTTTTCCCGCTAATGCTCTCACCAGTGAGTCTTTTTCCTCTTTTGAACCCTCCAACAAGTTTTAAGAGAACTAACACAAGTAAAAAAAAGATAAGAAGTAACTAAATCAAATCAATTTATCAATATGATTATAAGATCAAAACTGAATTCGAGATTGAATGTGGAATAAATTTTAGAAAAAGATTTTCAAACAAAAAAGGAAACCAAAAGATTAGATTTCACTGCAGAAAAGTTTAAGGGCAAACCAAACTTCATATAAGACCAATATTTTTCAGGATTTGTTTTGGATTTTCCAACAAAATTAGTTTCAAGCATATTTTTTTCTTCCCCTTTTCTTTTTCTTTTTTTGAAGGCACTAGATGGGACAAGACTTTTTTTTTCTGAATTTTTCTTTATTTTCACTTTTTTTTAGATTGTTTTTCAAAAACTGCAAAAATAATAGATTGATTTTTTCGGATCTTTTCCAGAAGTGATTTTTCTCTTTTCTTTTAGATCACAACTAAAGTACTGGAAAAAATATCTAGATGTAGATAGTGTCAGATGAATATGATTTTTTTTGAAATATGTTGAAGACAAATAAAATAGAAAAAAAGATAATTAGAACCCATATCGAAGATGCGGCTCGGATACTAACTGATACGATGCTCAAGAACAATGCCTTGAGTAACCGAAATAATATATGATAATCAAAAGAAACAAGATCAAAAGTGAGATTTGACAGCGGAATATCAACCTCAAGATTATCAATGAACTAAAAAATCGATATTTATAAATAAATGGATTCAATCACAAGTTTACCTTGTTATTAACAGCGAAATTTCACGAAAAATAGCTTGTAGGAGTTCCCTCACAGCACAAACAAATTAAGCTAAAATTTAATTCATTCAAAATTGTTCTCAAATAACATAAACAAACAATATTTATAGGTTCCAAAAGACTATTTGATTAAGAGTAAAACCCTAACTTAACCTACAAATAAAGGACACTTATTTCCTAAAATAACAATCCAATTTTTATTGGGACTCTAAATAGAATATTCGGTCCTAGGTAATTTTGAATTTTTGAATTAAATAAATCAATAATGAATTATTTGTACCTCATCATGTGGAGACTCTTTCATGCAACTCAATTTGCAATATATGAGTAGTTGGACTTGATTCAAAGTCTTCAACTCAGATTATAAATGATTCTCCATCATTCGCGATCTGAATTTGTTTCGCGCGAAATTTTATAATCGCAAAGATTTTTTACCATATTCAGCAACAACATCTTGATCATCATGTTCAATAATATCATGTCCAAATACGATAGATTAAAATTTGATAACTTTTAAATTTGTGTTATCACAGTTATATATACACATTAATTAATATTTGGACAAATTGATGATTCTAAAGATCAAATCCAAAATTAGTAGCTTTCGTCATTCATTAGCATATAGATGTAGGATCTGGATGACACCAAGAGGGGG
>LTAE01003464.1:0-37180 GCA_001647135.1 Pontederia paniculata
GTGTCATTGAAAATTTATAACTCATTGTAGATAGGATCAAATCATGATTTCTCAATTTTCCCATAAGTTAAACTTCCTAACCTTTCATGTTTAAAAATATCGAAATCTAATCTTTACATCTTATTTCCCTAAAAATCTTGGAATCAAACTATTTTCTATCCCTAATCTACAACCTGGCAGATAAAGTCATGCATGGTAGAAAATTCATAACTTCATTTATACATGTCTTTTTGAGTTGATTCTACTTGCATCTGATCCTATATAAAGTCTTATATCTTAAATTTAAGTATCAAAATCTGGTTACTCTTATATAATTTATTTCATAATTTAACATCTGATCTTGTTAGCTGTCTTAGAACAGCATGAGTAGCATGTAAAGATAGGATCATAACTCCTATCATACAACTTAATTTTTAGTGTAGAGTCATGAAAAGTTGACTTAGAGGGGAATTCACATGTAAAATTTCATAATTTTTTATGGCCAAATGATTTTGCAAATCATATCATGAATCAGCACATAAATCTAGGGTAAAATATTTTAACTGAAGTGATGGTCACTTGCGGATTTTTCGTTTCCTCCACGGATGGTGTTAGCTTCTAAAATTTTTGGTGGCTTTAGATAAGAGGATAAGGAAGCTCTACGAATGTTTACAGGATTTTATACCAAGTGAAGTTGGTTGAAAAAAATAGGCTAAGCAGGAGGTTGGCAAGTTGCTTGCTTATGGCAGCTTGTTTGATGATTAGTTGAAGTGGTGGTCCAATCAAAATTTATATTTAATATGATAAATTAATTCTCAATAAATATCACTTATTCCTAATTAGATATATATTATGATAATTATAATTTATAAGATTTATTTGCAATTATGTATTATCATTTCCGCAGGTGCCACGTAATGAAATATGATTTGTCTTAAGGATAATAAATGCTAATAAATTTGCTAGTATAATAATGACACTAAAAATAATTATTATTATAAAATTAAATTAGGGTTATCACATATCCGCTCACATTCGGCGTACCTAGATCTCTCACCTCAGTTGCCTCTCCTCTATTCTGAAAACCCTAAGAGGGGAGTGGACTAGACGACAACTTCGGAAAGACCTACCGTAGGGGGTGCAAAGGCAATCATATCTCCTCTGTCAATCCCAGGCCCCCTGAGAAGGCACAAGTCACCGACGTCAGCTCTGGTCCAAGGTTCCGTGAGATCGCATGAAGCCCTTGTAGAACTGATGAAGGCTAGGCCCTTCCAAGAGGAGCCAGAAAGGGACGGTGGCCCAGGACAACTATGCGGAGGAAGCACAGGTGGACTCAGACCTTGACCGCGGCCCTTGGAAGCAGGTGTCGAGAAGGAAAGAAAAACCTCCATCGGAGGCTCCTCCGCTTCTCAAAAGAAAAACCAGAGGGGGAAGAAAAAGCAGAAGGGTAAGAATCCTAAAAATAATGTTGATACTAACATGGTTATGTTACAAGATGCTTAGATTGTGAGCTTCAAGGGTGCCCCAGACACCCTTGACCTCAACAGATGAAGATACTAGCATGGAATTGTCGGGGGCGTATAGGGGGAAAGTCCAGAACCGCCTTGCCGACTTACTAAGACTACAGAAATCAGACATAGTTGTACTGGTAGAAACCCATGCGACGAGTGAAAACTCAAAGCAGGAGGTAGGGTACCTACTGTGAAGGCACTAGGGCTTCGGGGGAATCATCCTGGCATGGAAGGGACATCAAACTCAGGTGACTTCAATCCAAGCACCTCCCCAGTACTTCCATGCCTTAATTACTATTGTTGATTTCTCTTTCTTGTTGACTTGTGTTTATGCCAGTAATCTCTCAAGTGTCAGTACAAACATGTGGAGAGACCTCTCTGGGTTGACTTGGATGACATCTCGTGGGGTCTCGTAGGTGACTTTAACTCGGTATTGTTTCGGGAGGACAAGAGAGGAGGTAAAGCCTTTCGTCTATCCAAATCCATTCATTATTTTTGAGACTTAATTGAGGGTCAGTGCTTGATAGATGTCCCCTCTGAGGGCTGTCAATACACATGGTGCAACAACAGGTATGGTCAGACAAGAATTTGATGCAATACTTGGTAGAATCTTACTAAACTCGCACTGGTTTCCAAAGTTCCTGGTTCTAGGCCTTAAAATTTTAGATAGAACTCCATCAGATCATGCTCCACTATTATTTAATGCTAACTCGGCACTAGAAAACCTAGATCTTTTAAATATGAAATATTTTGGTTTGATTATCTCAAGGCCAGAAATATAGTGCAACAATTGTGGGCCTCCAAAACCCAAAGCTCTATGTTACATCAATCATTAAGGTCTATAAAAGATCGAACACTGAAATGGAACAAAAACAAATTAGGTCCTTTAGAAAATAAAGCACAGATGGTAAAGGATGACATCACCAGGTTAGAATTTCAGGATACTCATTGTGGTTTCAGTACACATGACCTAGGGAAGCTTAGGGCTTTATATCTGCTCCGGCAGATCAGCTTAAAATGGTGGTCTAAATCTAGGATCAAATGGTTAGGTCAAGGGGATAAAAAAACATATTTTTTTTCCATCTTAGCACCATGGTGAGACAAAAGAGAAACGAAATTCATAGTTTAACCACAACATCAGGAAATGTCCTTAACACTCAAGAGGACATAAGTTAAGAGTTTGTCACACACTACAGGAACTTATGGCAGAGTCCTGAACAAACCTCTATTAACATAGAACACTGGCTAGACCACCCAAAAATTTCCTTAGTGCACATGGAATACCTAGAATCCCCTATTACACCAGAGGAAGTAAAAACTTTATTCTGGTCCCTGCCCCCAGGAAAGGCCACTGGCCCAGATGGTTTCACACTGGAATTCTACAAAAACTACTGGGACATAATTGGGGAATCTATAATAAAAGAAATACTACAATTCTTTAACACTAGAACAATGCCAAGGGAATGGGCTAAAACTAACTTAATATTCGTACCTAAAACTAACAACCCTAAGGCGGTAAATGACTACATGCCTATAGCCCTGTGCAATATCATTTATAGAGTTGTTGCAAAGATCCTTGCAACAAGACTAAGGCATGTATTACCCACAGTAATTGACCAAGCACAGTCAGCCCTTTATGGCAAATAGGTCCATTCATGATAATATTCTTATATGTCAGGAGCTTACACACTCTATGATCAAGGGTACAAAGAAGGGCATTTTAGTGAAGGCAGACACAGCCAAAGCCTTTGATAGGGTGTCTTGGGAGGTCGTGCATAAGGTTCTAACAATCATGCAGTTTCCCTCCAAGTTCATCACTTGGGTCTTGGCCTGTGTCAAGTCCCCGTCCTTCTCTTGTTTAATTATTGGGCAACCATCCCACCCTTTCAATAGTCAACAGGGCATCAGGCTGGGAGACCCACTATCACCCTACTTATTTATCCTCATCACTCAGGTGTTTATCTGCCATCATTAACCAGGCGGTAGAATCAGAAACACTCATACCATACTCCATAGGAACATTTTCTATTAGTCATTTGTTATATGCAGATGATCTCATTATCTGTATGGCTGCTACTACTAGAAATTGTAGAGAGATCAGGAGAATTATGAAGCTCTATTATTTTCTCACAAACCAAACAGTCAACCCTAGCAAGTCTGAAGTTTATCTACCACCCAAATTGGAAAATAGAAGAAAGAGTGCAATTCAGCAAGCCTTAGGAATTAATGTTGGGTCCTTCCCTTTCAAGTATTTAGGTACCTTAATCTCTTACAAATATATTCCTAGAGCCAAGCAAGCTCTTCTGGTAGACAAAGTGGCCACCAGAATCTCAAGGTGGAAAATGAAGACCCTTAACATAGTTGGTAGGACTGTGCTTATAAAATTTGTCTTAAACTCTATGCCTAACCATTCTCTATGGGTCACATATATTTCAGGGGGAGTGCTAGACAATCTTGAGAAGTTATCCAGGGGTTTTTTATGGTCTAAAAATGAAGGGAAAAGGGATTTGCACTTGCTAGGTTGGGATGTTGTTCAAACACATAAGGTGGAGGGGGTTTAGGGATAAAGAACACAAGGCTGATTAGACATGCCCTTCAGGCTAAATTAGTCCTTAGGGTTCTTAATGAAGAGGACTCCCGTTGGGTCAATTTTGTTCTTAATAAATATGGTAGGATGCATCCCTGGGTCAACATTTGCATGTCCTGAGGTCCACCTGGTCTTGGATTATCACACACCATCTAGGTAATAAGGCATGGCATTAAGAAGCATGTTGGAAATGATATTAGCACTGATGTATTGAGAGAACCTTGGATTTTTGACATTCCTTTGCAGTTAAGCCTACTTACTTAAATGTTGATCTGATGCCTCCTAATTTGCATGTAAATGAACTTATTACTCAGCATCAGTGGAACTAGAAGCTACTGCATAATTTATTTTGCCCTATTACTGCTACACTTATTTCTGTTATTCATGTCCCTGCTCTTGCCAATGATGACCGATGGTGCTGGGCTTATGATACTCATGGCATAGCCGCAGCCCGCTCTGTATACTACTCGATTATTCATCGTCTAACAACACACAGGAACCTGGAAGGCCAACCTGGACAACCATTTGGTCAATAAAGGTACCCTCTAAAATTCAAGTTTTCTTGTGGAAGCTCCAACAACACAGGCTTCCTACAAAGGACTATTTGTTAAAATTTGATGTCGGAATTAATCTTTTGTGTCCTTTGTGTGGGTTAAGTCCAGAGATGATTCCACACCTTTTCTTTTCTTGCCCTGTGGCTACTGAGTTCTGGTCGCTTTTTGAAGCTGAGGTATCCTATAATTTCCAATTCAAGAGGGCTCCTATATATCTTCTAACTCTAAATGTAAATTTTTAACTCTAATTGCTTTCTCTCTTTAGGGTCTGTGGGGACTGAGGAATGATGCTATATTCAAGTCCAGGTTGGCAACCATTCCTGTAGTGTGGTCGAAGACTCTGGCAGGCTTTAATGAGTTCGTAGCACTTCATATGTCTGAGGCAACACAAAACCCCCATGACCAACTTGAGATCAAGTGGAAGCCCTCGTCCTCCTCCAGAGTTAAAATTAATTCAGATGGATCTTTCATCAAGGAGGAGAACATGGGGGGAGCAGGGTTCCTAATATGAACTAATTTGGGACTTTGTGTAGCTGCAGGAGCTTTGAGACGGGATGCAACTTCAACCTTGGAAGTGGATGCATGGGGCGCACTGGTCGGCCTTCGCATGGCAGTGGAGTAGGGATATCGAAACATTATTTTGGAGGCAGATTCTAAAATAGATATAATCAACCGCAAAACTCAAACGCCTTGGAAGTTATGGAACATCGTAACATATATTTTCCATTTTATTGTATTTTTTGAATCTTTTGAATGTAACCACTACTATAGAAACGCCAATAGGGCAGCAAACAAGATAGCAAAAATAGGAAGAATGGCTAAGGCCGATATTTTTTGAGAAGGTCCTCCTCTGGGCCTCGAAGATATTCTGTATGTAGATTATCACGGCTCTACCGTCTCTTGATTATCAATTTAGTAATTTACTTAAAAAATAATGAAATAATAATGTGCTATAAAAATAAATAAAAATTATTTAAATAATACTTATATAATATAAATAGAACATTATAGCATATTATGAATAATAATATATCAGTAACTATTAATTAAAATATTTAGTGCAAGATTTGGTTGCACTAAATATACATTGTAAGGATCGTTTGGTTGAACAATTGCTGTTTCACGGCTAAAATTTAATAGATAATCATTTAAAAAAGAATACATGATTCCGCATATTATAGGGGTTTTTTTTCTCAAAAAAGTTAAAAATTTACACTATAACTATTTTTAAAATATCAATCTACTCTTCTAATTTTTGTGAGTGTTTAGTGGAATGAAGCAGAATAACACATTACTCTTCTCTTTATCTTTTACCAAACAACCACTAAAAGAATATATAAGGCTCCATGATTTTCAAGTGTTTGATAGCTCAAAATAGTTAGTGACAAGAAAATATTTTTTATTGATAAAAAATAATTTTTAATTTTTAAAAAATGAGTTACTTTTAAAAAAATTATTTTTTTTTCTCAAGTCATCTTATTTTATATTTTCGAGATAATTTTCTCATATACCTTTACATGAAGATAATTTTTTTGTAAATCACTTTTCTAGGAATTTATTTTGTTTAAGGGATGATTTTAGTCAAAACAATGGTCTTTTGTCTGCAATGCTCAACATATAGAGCTTTATTGTACTGTGTTTAAATCTTCAATAGATTTTGTTAGAATGTGGGTTGAATGGAAGTGAACAAAAAGAAAAAAATAAGCAATTATTGTACTGTGTTTAAATCTTCTACAACCTTCGTATCACGAATCGAGTTCAGTATTGAGTACATATATTGTTCATACGCAGGAAAAGAAGTAATGTGATTATTCTTGAGAAATGAAGGCTTGCATTGTGAAAGCTCAAATTTTATTTTATTTTATTTTATTTGACTCCCAATGTATATTAAAAAAAATCAACATCATAAATAGCGGGACATTATTTTTTATAATTATATATGTTATTTATCCTCAGAATTTAAATTTACATTTTAAAATTTAAACTTTAATAAATTTTAATTTTTTTTGTACAACTTTGATTAATTCAAAAATCAATATGTCATGTCATATCATGAGTTTAAAAAAATTGACATAATATTTTGTATATTTTATTACGTCTTTATGATCGTGCGTGAGTAAATACATGATATTGTCCGATAAATAGTTCTAATTTCATAAAATTGTGTTAAATAATCTTATTACTGACTGAAAACTTTGTATTATGACCCACTTGAATGAGATCCTAAGCAAATGCCTTACCAATGTTCATTCATCAATGTAGAAGCTACATTTCTCATTTAATTTGAGAACTTTTGTGGGTTAAGGCTATGATTCCTTGGGGAAAGTGTATCTTTCAGGATTTTTTTTCTAATTTTCTGTGTTTGACAATAAAAAAAATAGTCAACAGATAATTCTTTTTGATTTATCAATAACTTGTGTAAAAGTTGGGGAAAATTATATTTTTCCCTCTTCAAGATGACGAAATATTTTCTCAATCAGTATATTTCTTATGTTATATATCAAAATATAAATAAATAGCTTCAGTTTAATTTCTTGCCTAACTTGTGACAATACAAAAGGCTATTGAAATTTCTATAAATTAAATATTAAATTTGATGAAAAAGTTAGAAAAAAATTTCAATTTTACATTCGTCCACTAAATGCTCAAATTGATGGGCAATTACCAAATCCCGAAAAGAAGAAAAGTAGTACCTTGAGGGACAGTTCCCAACGTACTAATAGAAAGCACAAATAAGTCACTAAAATGCTACTAATTTAAATAAACGAAAGAACTGTTTAGAGAAACTACCAAGGAATTAAATAAAATGCTTTTTTTCTGTATTTAAACTGTGTATTTGAAATTTTAAAATAGAATTAAATAAAATTTCACTGTGTCACACTAGAGAGCATGAATGAGATTTTTTTTTGGGTGAAAAAAAATAATTTTTTTCTATTTTTAATTACAACCAAACAAGAATTTAACTTTTATTAGTAAAAAAACCCAAACAAAATTGATTTAGGTGACAAGTCAGTATTTTCTACTTATATATAAAATTCACTATGACTTATTTAAGAAATATAATTAAAAGTGAATTTTTTTTATAAATAAATGAAATTATATATAAGTTTTCAATAACATTTGAGTTTTTATCTTAAAAAATCCTGCTTCGAACTTAACTGGGACTCGGATGCCCAAACCCGCACGTGTTCTATTGACCCCCCCAAAGCACAGAAGCTTCCAAGCGTAGCACACCGGATATAAAAACCAAACCCTTTTATTCGCCCGAAGCCCCAAAAGGGCAAATTTTTTTCGAGACGTCGCCTAATTTTAATCAGCTTCAGAGGTTAGTTGTTCTTCCCCAATTCGCTTCAATTCTTTCCTAATATACCATATTAGCTTTGCGTCTTTAGTTGATTTCGATCTCGATTTCTCCAATTAGGGCTTTACTTCGACTTCAATCTGTAAAATTCTAAGCAAGTTTCGTGTTATCTTTCGTGATTACTGGCAGGATCTATTGTTGTAAGATTTCCGTCACTGTGCCTATAATCGATTTCGAGAATGGTTTTTCTAAAGTCGTTAGATCTCTTCTCTTGATTTGGCTTTGTCCGCTAATCGACTGTAAATTTTGTTTGATCCAGTTAGTTTCATGCGCTATTAGTTGCAGAAGGGGGCCGGAGTTATCGTTCTGATTTGGGGCTGGATCAGCGCAAGCGTTTGGCGAGTGATATTATTTTCAATAAAAAAGATGACTTCCTGCGAGCGGTTCTCGCGGATTGATACTTCAGAGCTTAAGTCTCAGCTGTTTAAGAGGCTCGGGCGACAGAAAGCTGAGAAGTACTTCTACAACTTGAAAAAGTTGCTGAATATGAAACTCAGCAAGTTAGAATTCAATAAGTTGTGCTATAATACTATCGGGAAGGAAAATATCGCACTTCATAATATGTTCATCAGATCCATTCTTAGTAATGCTTGTCTGGCACTTGGTCCGCCGAGCAAGGAGACAGTAACAGGCGATTCAAGGACAACTAAAGTGTCGAGATATGGTGACACACTTCTGACGTCTCCCCCGAGGGGGAAATCTATAAATAGTAGAGACCAGAGGTTGGCCGATCGCCTGAGTCCTCTTGGGCCTCATGCAAAGATGCCGGATATACATAGGTCAAGGGAGCAACAAAGTGCTCCGGAAGTGATATCTGTTGGTAGCAAAGCACTTTTATCTGTTGCTTCAGTGGAAGACGGAGAAGAAGTTGAACAAATCAGAGGCAGTCCAAGTGTTCAGAGTAGAAGCCCATTAAGGCCACCCCTTGGCATTCCAGCATCTGGTGGTGGTCTTCCTCGTAAATCCTTTCGGAGAAGTACAGCTGGTGTTCAACCTCTTAAGTCAGATCCACCTTTCAGTTGCTATCAAACTTCAGAATTGCCAGATACAAGGGCATTGATGGGGCTGCTAAGACGTAAGTTGGAAGCTGAGGGACTCAATTTGTCCGTGGATTGTGCTAATCTGTTGAATCATGGACTGGATGCATATCTAAGGAGGTTGATCAAGCCTTATTTGGAATTAGCTAGAGCAAGGTCTGCCTTCAAGAGGACTGCTCGTGCTAGAGAGAAGAATTTTCATGTCCTCAATGGTCTTTGGCAAGTTGATGATGTGCAAGTACCTAACCAGTCCTACTACGCCACATCACTTGATTTTCAGTTGGCAATGGAATCAAATCCTCAATTACTAGGAGTTGATTGGCCTACACAACTTGAGAAAATTTTCTTGCGTTTATCTGAGGAATGAAACATGAAGCACAACATGATTTTGGTCATTTTCATGATGACCGTGGACTTTGATTATGTTGAATAATAACACAATTGGCTGATTTTTGATGAATACAAGGCAAGATATGCATTTCACCTGCAAGAAATGTGGGACCTTCCAACATGATCTTGTGCTAGCAAAGTATCAGGCTTATTTACAAGCTCCTCTGTGGTGATAGGTGTGATCATTATCAACTCCACTAACTTCATCTCAGTCCCTTATCATGATGTCAATGTACAACTTCCTGCTTACTGAAATCATGAAGTTCTCAATTCTTTATGAAGTTTCTATTTTATAAATGTGAATAAAGTATCGTCCATCGTTTTCTTGGGAATTGTAACATCCTTCATATATAATGTTTTTTATATGCTCGTTCTTTGTTTTATAAACTAATTGGATATAATCCTTATACTTTGCCTGAATTGTTATTTTCTATAATAGCTCAATTGTAAGCAGAAATATGTACAGAACATTTTTTGCTTGAAACATCAAAGATTGCTACCCTTAAAAAAATAAGATCAGTTGATGCGGTGAAGTTGTAATAGAAAGTTAAGGAATTTACTATTAAAGTACCATTTTAAATACTCTCGAGAGCTATCTTCTTCTAATCTTTTGATCAGCTACTTAAAGTTTGTTCTTTTTCCATTTACAAAGTCTATGAACCAAGGATAAACTTAACCCTGCAAGGATAAACTTACCAAGGATATTGCAATTCACATGATAGAAATAGATGGTCTCGTGTTTTGTGAAGCATAATCTTCTTAGCATGTTATTTGCACTCCTTATAAATTATTTTGCAAAAGTAAGAATTTGAGCCTGTTGTGTGAATGCAACTTGTAGAATAATTCAAGCTCATCATTGTGAATTCCCATCGGCGAGCTTGGCACACATTAGGGTAGCAAATATTAACATGTTTTTTATCCGTATATAAAAGTTTCTTTTGTACTTTTACGGTGTGTCCATGTAAATAATTTCTTTTCACATTATATATTCCAGCTCCTTGGAATCCTTAAAGAGCGAATTATTTTTTATAAAACAGGCAAAGCTCGTATATATTGCATAAATTCAATTATATATATATATATATATGTATATATGTATATATGTATATATATAATTTCATTTAACAGTTAATTAAAATGATCAACTAAATTTTTAGTCATGTCAAAAGTTTGAAGATTTTTATTGTCCACCTCTAATTTGGTGCCGTTCGTAGGACTAGTATTTTATCTAACAAGAGAAAGGTCCAATGTTACCTGTACAAGTATGGTAAGGTAATTCAGTGATGTCAATACCACATATTTATGATTTAGAGTAATATTTAATATTCATTTTTGCTGCATTGTTTGCATATTTCTTGAATAGCACAAGCTTGAAGTTAAAATACAATTCTTCCAAAATTATCATGGAGCTGAATTTCTTCAGCGTCACAATAGTATATGAAATGATACATTTACTGCATATATATGTTGCAAGGCGTCCTCTGTAACCAGGCAAAAAAACCTCGACACCGGGTACTTGTAATTGCCTTCTTTTTCTTTATTTGTGGCAATTGGCATTCTTCATTCTAGTGGAAGCATGCAACAAATTTATAATGGTTACTTTCCAAGTTACATGAAAAGGTTGATTTCTTTATCATTGACCTGTTGTTTAAGAAATGTGTCAAAAATTAAGATGCTTTCTTGTTATGGAGGTAATGCATGGTAATTTTGTTGTGCTAAATGAACTACCCCAGGATCTCCTGTTGATAAAGAAAAATCTGGGGTGAGTCTCCTTCAAACCTTATTTTATGGTTTGATGAGGTCTGTTCTTCGTTCAGTTCCACAGATCTAATGCAACTTGGAAGTTTGAGAAGTGACAACTTCTAGGATGTTATTAGTATAGAAATCGTTGTGTACAATGTAATATTCATTCCCTTGATTGAAATGATGAAGGATATTGTGTCATGGTTATTCTTACCGGGAATTTCCTTTTTCTGTTGTCATTACACTTTGATTCCATGACTATATGCTTCATGTTAATGGATTTGAAACATAACTATTTATTCATTGTCTGCAAAATATCTGTTGGATTGATGTAAACGAGACAGATGTAGCATTTAAATGTACAGAGGAGCCACATTGGATCTCCTTTCCAAATTATGTATATACAGATCAAAGGAGGGGAAACATCGACCTTCTGTGTCTCATTTATTTTGTTCTTACGTCGCTTTACTTGTCTCTATATCACCCTGTAGAAGTCCTATTTTTTTCTCCAGTCGAGAGAAGAACAATGATGGCGCCAGAAACCAGCAGCTTTAACTGCAGCGGTTATAGCCTGCAAAGCCACCCACCAGGCCTGCTCAAAAGAGCTACTACTCGCGGCACAGGTTGTGAGGCGCCCAGCGGAAGAGTGATGACCATAGCTCTCCTTTTCTATTGTGCTTCCGCTGCAGAGTCTTTCCAGACTCAGGCGGCAGCTGCCGCTTGATCCCTGAATCAGCCTTGTTCAGCATCTCCCACATCACATGTATGTCCCTGTACTCTGACGTCTTCACCTCATTTCTCAACTTCTTTAATCCTGCTCATGGATCATGTTAAGGTCAGGGAACTGACGCACAGAGATGCATACTTGCTACTGCTAAGAGTATTGGAAGGTAAGAAGCCATTGCTCACCGGTTCTGCGGATGCCGAGGCGTGCTGCAACATTGATCCAGACTCGCCGGACCGGAAGGAGTACCCTCCTCTCCCACCACTCCGTCGACGCCATGGTATCACCTTTTCTTCCTTCCTTTGTTTCTTTCAATTGGGCCTTTCCAGTTTCCTCTCGGTCCTCTCTCTGTAATGTTTCCGGCATAGGGCGGTGTCTGCTGCTTAAAAAGATTGTGGCGTTGGGGGATCCGTCGTATCTTACCTGATGTCATTCTGCCGCCGTGTGACAGGGATGCGATTGGTGTTAACCACCCGCTCTCGTGCGTGACCAGGATCTTGTCCATATCCGTCGGTGAGGCGTCTGCATTGGATATTTCTGTAAGCAAATTAAGCGTATCCGCGTGGATTCGAAGGTTGATTTGATCATTGCATTCAATAGTACATACATGTCATCTGGGGTTGGTTGACGCACATCCTTTGTCCATGCATCTTAATTTGTCTCATTTTTGTATTCCTTTTTTGTCTCTTGGGATTCCAAGGAGAGGAAGTTGCATGGAATGAGGATATCCATTTTCTTTTCTTTTGCTTTATTTTATTTGTCGTTGTGGGTTTCTGGTTTGGTGGTGTCGACTGTCGAGGGAGATGTCTTTTGAGCGCGACGTTGAGGATGAAAAAAAATAATTTCACCCACCGGCATTGGCTAATAGAAAGCAATCAGCGGAGTTCTGCATTAAGATGCATGGGTTAGTTATCTCATATTCGAATACTGAAAATATACAATTGTGGTGGCCTTCCTATTCAAACCTAAGCAATCAATTATTAATAATATTCTATATAAGTAGATAGAGGTGAGCATGGGTTTGATTCGATCTGATCAACTCAGTCAATTTGACTCGATTCGATTACTTTTGAATTGGATTGAGTTGGACCACTATTTTAAGTTGGATCATACTCGATTCAACCCGATTAATTTTGGGTCGGTAACGGGTTGAATGTTAATTATTCGATAATTCAAAATTCGACTCGAATGATCTAAAATTATAATATTAATATAATAAAAAATAGTATTAGTATAATAAAAATATTAATTAATACTAAAATTATGTTGTAAGATTTTTTATCATTTATTTTATTTTTAATATTTTTTATTCATAAGATATATAAAAAAATCGATGTCAAACAATTTAATGGTTCAACCTGATTATTCGATTCGACCCAAGTAAAAAAAATTCGGGTTGGATCGTGTCGGATTTTAATTTTTTTTGTCACTCAACCCGATTTGATATTATTATTTTTCGGTCAGGTCAACTTTTACCTCAAATCTGACTCAACTCGACTTATTATCACTCCTATCAGTAGATATACTAGAAACTAAAAATTTTTTTTGTCTTCATCGTGACTATTTTGGATTAATGAGGGTGTATGTGATCATCAACAATTGTTGGCTCATATAATAGAAGTTGTCCACGTATTAGTTCTGTATTAAAACTTCAATAAATAAATACTGAAGAGAATTGATTGAATCAAATTTGATCAACACAGTTGGATAGTAAAGTTGTGTTTTAAAATTAATTAGAGTTGATAATTTTGTGTTTGATTTTTGAAGTCGTTAATTTTTTTCGTTCTCATTCAAATAGTGAACTGATTAAGTGATAATAATTTTCGTATCGGTGAATCCAATCCAAAAGAAAATGATTGGTGAATGAAAAATGTGTGATTCCCTTGCTATTTTGAATTTAGTTTTATCATTAAATTTTATCTATCTCTTTTTTTTTCAATTTATTTTTTCTTTTAATTATTCACATTTTCCTAATAAAAAAAGATGACTTGTCATTAAGAACATCAATCAAATCCAAGTTTACGTCCGTGGACTCCGCTAATGATGTGTCGCTACCAGTCGGACAGCCAACCGTATCCGATAAGTCTATCAGTTTCGACTTAGTTCGTTCCATCGAGATATTAGCCAAGAGCTAAACATATCTTGTCCAAAATTGTGAACGAGACCCTCACTTTTCACTCATAGGGTCTGCACAGGCGAGTATTGTTAACCCATTAACCAACCCAAACTTTTGTTCAATTAATTAAATTAACTAAATTATCCAATAAGACAATTTGATTAATGGATAGTAAGTTTGTTAAATGAATTCATTCGAAAAATTATAGATAACTAAATTTTTTTAATTAAAGATGATATTAACCGATAATTAAAAATATTTATATTATCATATAAATTATATATATATATTAAAATGACAATTTTTTAATCACATTTTGAATCTTATTCATTAATTTTTATCTTTTTTTATTTTGAAATATATTTTATTTATTGTTTAATATATTTCAATTTTATGGGTTTAATAATATTTCTTATAAATATATATTCTTCAGATAAATTCGTGAATTCACTGGGCAAAAAAATATAATTTATATAAAAGTTGTATTAAATCGTGGGCCTTTTTTTTAATCGAGAAGAACAAGAATTATGGATTAAAGTATACTTTATCATAAAGTTATCATTAACAAAAGATATAGATTTTATTTGGCTTAGCTTATAAGTAAGTAAAAATTATTTATAAATAAATTTTAGAACATCTTCAAATTTAATAAATAAAAAATATATTTATAAGTTGTTTGATAATGAAAAAAATATGATTCTTCTTACTAAATTTTAAAATTATTGGTTTATTAATTTAATTAACTATATTACTCTTTTATTCGTATAATATTAAGATTGTAAGAAGTGACATTAATGAATTTGAAGATGTAGGTGGCCGCCGGCACTGACGCCTCTGGTGGCGTGGACCAACATGCGGTCGAAGCTGGTGCGCTCCTCCGGACCCAAGTATCGATGAAGGGCAGGGTCCTCTCGTTTTGAAGAGCTGCTAAATTATTGTTCGCCCTGGCAGCACCAGATACATGCCCGAATAAATTATTTGTGATGAAACGTTTCCACGATAATAAGTTTTGTATTGCCCTAATTAACAATCTCAGCAGCTAACAAGATCAGAATAAAATCTCCTGATTAGCTTCCCAGTACACATGTGTAAATAAAAAATCAGAAAAACCTTTGAGAAATTATCAGATATTGGCATAGTAATCCAATAATAACAATGACATTAGCAACAATTGTAATTATTGATATCATGGGAACATATCTAACTATGTGTATAGGTTACATTTGAATACGGAAATTAAGATCAGAATCAATCCTAATTCTTACTAGTTTTGATAGGAACTTGATTCTAGTCAAAGCTTCGTATGACTAGAATCATGTGAAAATAAGTTTTAATTTTTGTTGAAACTTGAGTTGGTTCCCACACGAGGTTGACATAATATTTTTTTCTTATGTTAATGATCTAACAATTTGAAAATATGGATTACTTTAATAATATATTAATAAATTATTTTTATTTAAAATATTAATATTAAAGTGAATTATATTATTACTTTATATTATTATGCCTATAAATAATAATTATTTTGATTTTTAGCTTTTCTTTTTTTTTTTGCTTTCATATTTTTGTTATCTATTTGATTTTTCTTAATTTTCGAATATTATACATTTACATTATCTTAATTTTTTAATTAGCCTTATAATTAAGTCACTTAATCAAAATGTTATTACATTAATGTCTATTATTATATTTAATTAAGATAATTATTTAAAATTAACTTTTCTTTTATTTTAATTTTGTTTTTTTTTGTGTTGCTCCTTTTTACGTAAATTCAAATTTATGTTTCTCTCAATTTTAAATATTTATAATACCTTAATTTTCTTTATTAATTTGTTTGTTAGTTCATCCTTAGTCAAACTAAAAAAATGTTTAATACACGATGTCATTATTTTACATAATATCGTATTAAATTTATTTTCTTATTTAAAAGAGTAAATACTAATTATTATTATTAGTAGTAGTAGTATTTTAAAGCAAGTTTATATTAGTAATTAATTTAGTAAGCATCCAACGACACCATAGAAATTTCTAAGCATCATTCTGATTGTTCTCCGTAAATTGTGATGTGAAGATTGTGTGCTAGGAGTTTATGTACACGAGGTGTGTAGATATGGAGTGAGTGATATAATATGGATATGTATAAATGGGAGATGTGCTTATCAAGTTTTAAACCCTTAACTTCTCCAAATCTATAGGTGCACAGGTCGAGTAGCTAATCTCGGGTATCATCATTCACGGTGAATTGAAGCTAAGAACTAATCTAACAGAATTAGCTAACTAAAAAAAGGGAATTAACTAAAATAGAAAACTAGAGCTAAGCTATAAATTGAAAACTAAGAATAAAACTACACAGCAAGAGTATCAATTTTGTGTCAGTAATAATAGGAATCTAATTGCAGAAATAAATGATAAATTATTTTTGGTATTTTAGATTTATGAAACTCTAAAAACTAAGTAGAGGAAAAACTATGGTTGATGCAAATCAGAAAAGTATTTTCTAAGGAAATGGTTCATCTAGGACTTTTATTTGTGTGTTTAATGAGATAAATCGAATTTAAACCTTGAAGCAAGAACAGTGAAATCACTAAGGCTACTCTCATAGACACTTAACTTATCAATTTATATTTTCATTCTCAAAAAATAATCTTAGTCGAATAACATCAAATTCTCAAAATTACATAACTAGAAATTCAAATCATTTGCTTTATATCTAGTGATTAAAGCAAAAATAAGAGTTATTCACTCTATATTTGACCTTTAATGCTCAGAGAATCCCTAGTTAGTTGAAATCAGGGAATGCACTTGTAATACCAATTCACATAAAACACATAAAATATTCATGTTTTATGGAGATAAATCTGTTTCTGAATACCCTTATGAGTTCCAGCTTTGGGAAATACAATGAGTGATTAACTCAGCAAAAGAAACACAACCCAAACATATTCATCTAATAAAGCAATCATTACAAATCTTAACCCAACTTCTAGCAACATGAACATACATAACTGAGAAATGAGCCTATGTTTCATTTCAAGGGAAACATACAACAGGAAAGAAAAAGGTCTTTCGGCATCTCGATGAAATATAACTGCTGAAACACATCTCTCATGCAGCAAAACACAATAAGTTCAAATCTGATTGCACAAGGATAAGAAAATAATGTCTTTGATCTCCTTTTGGATATCAAACAACAGAAACAGAAAGCTTTGCAGCATTACAGAGTAACATAGAACAACATTTTCATCATTAACACATTCACAAATCAGATTAAATTTCATAAAAGAAATTATCATTCTATAAAAGAAATGTCTCATCATCACACACAAGTATCATCCTAGACTACTATCATCCTTAGAAAATAAAAGAGTTTAGTTACACATTTCTGAATTAAAAATTACAGACAACATAGTGTTCTGCCATGAATACATGATTCAGAATAAAAGATAAGAAGATAGATGAAAAACTATAACTTCTCAGTAGCAGCTTCCCTTCTTTTTGATCCCCCTGTGCAGCTACTCCAGAACCCTAATTTGCTTTCTAGAAATCAGAACTGAGGAGATGGGAGAGAAGACAAGAGAGTCTCCAACTTTTTCTTCTTCTTATAGTCTTCTTTGGAACCTTCTGATTCTTCTCCTCTTCTCTGATTGTGTCATCTGTCCCCTCAAAAGAAATCTTCTGATGCAACTTCAAAAAGTTGGGAGGCTTGGAGAGATGGCAGCCTCTGCAGCAGCAATCCAAAAAGTAGTAGATGCAGCCAAAAGTGAAAATATGACATTTTCAAAATATCCTGTGCTAAAGAAAAATATCAACCAACATCTCATGCATTAGTTTCCAATGGACAATTAAATCAGATATGTTCCTCATAGAGTGAGTCAATAAAAGAGATTAGGTCAATAATTAATTAGTGAATCAAAATGAAATAAAGAGGGATGAAAATTCATCTATATATGCATATATTTCGGTATAAAGTTTTACGTTCAACTACACAAATAGTTTGGAAAAGTGGGGTGATTAACATAAGATAATATATCTTTAAGCTGAAAATGAGCAGAAAATGAAAGTGTTTTGGCACAAAATTATCTATATAAAAACTACTTATCAAATTGTCAACATTAATTAACAATTTATTGTTGTTAAATTCTCTCTATGGTACTCCTCATGATTGTTGGCTTTAGCCTTGACACTCATGATATTTCTAGCTCAAATCGCTTTATAATTTTCTAAACAATCTTAATCTCTCTCTCTCTCTCTCTCTCTCTCTCTCTCTCATGATATCACATTTTGGAATGGGTGGACTATTCTTTGAAAGTTAATCCCCTAAAATATCACACATTGTGCATGATTTATGGATATAGATATTGTAAGAATTCTAACAAATATAATTAACTAAAAAGGAGATATATGAAATACCTCTTGCAGCAAAACGTAGGTTGTCAGAGTCGAAAAAAATTTTCACGAACACTAAAAGCACATCAACTTATCCTCTTTGTCGAGAATTAAGCCACATGGACTTTGAACATTGTTTCATGACTCAAATGCTTTAGGCAGAAATCAACAGAAGACAGACTTTTGCTCTTAGAAAATGCACCACTGAATAAGTAGAATCCAGTCTCCTTTTATAGTGCATAATGAATCTGTTATGGGATGGCACCAATCACCCCACATCACATCATGCATCGTGGGAATTGTGTTGTCCACATTGTGCGAATTCGGGACGTCAGTGTCCCTTCGCGGATTTGGATAGGCATCCACGAATGCGGGAGCCCTTTTGGTTCCCACTCTAATGCATTTTGGCGTGTGACACAAGTCACACATCAAATATATGGCCGTTTAGGGTCATTTTTAGACCAATTGTAGGAATTATAACTAATATAATTTACTAAAATTGAGATATACAAAATACCTCAAGCAAGGGAAATGTATGATGTCGGAGCTAGAGAATTTTTTTCACGAACAATGGACGAAGTATCGACTTATACGAGTCGTCGGGAACCAAGTCACGTGAATTTAGAACACTAAACTTCACAACTCAAAATACCTTGAACAAAGTATAGATTGATCTCCCTTTCTTAGCCCACCACCAAGACTTCTCTTACAACTCCTTTTATAGTGTAACATGTAAGTGGAAAAGGAGAGGAGCAGTCACCATGTCAGTGGAAATAGGAGAGGAACAACTACCAAGGAGGGGAGCAGTCACGTGTTCCTTCATGGAAATGAATGGACATAGAGCCCAAAAGCTCCTCAACGCCTCATTGCATGCATTTAGTACATCAATCTTCCACTCGCATGCAATGAGTCGGTGTTCTTCTCTATCAATTGTCTCAATATTACAAATGTGTCGTGCGACCCACGAGTACAAGCACAACACAATTATGGAAGCCTACTGTCATGACCTATTAGGGATACACAATTACTCAACCAATTTGAGAGTCTTGTCATGACCTGTTAGGAAAAATATGACGCTCTATAGATTATGACATGTTAGGAAAAACATAATTATTCAAATATTTTGTAAGCATGAACTATGACTGGACATAGAGCCAAAAAGCTCCATGTTAGGAAATAGGAGAGGAACAACTACCAAGGAGGGGAGTAGTCATGTGTTCCTTCATGGAAATGAATGGACATAGAGCCCAAAAGCTCCTCAACGCCTCATTGCATGCATTTAGTACATCAATCTTCCACTCGCATGCAATGAGTCGGTGTTCTTCTCTATCAATTGTCTCAATATTACAAATGTGTCGTGCGACCCACGAGTACAAGCACAACACAATTATGGAAGCCTACTGTCATGACCTATTAGGGATACACAATTACTCAACCAATTTGAGAGTCTTGTCATGACCTGTTAGGAAAAATATGACGCTCTATAGATTATGACATGTTAGGAAAAACATAATTATTCAAATATTTTGTAAGCATGAACTATGACTGGACATAGAGCCAAAAAGCTCCATGTTAGGAAATAGGAGAGGAACAACTACCAAGGAGGGGAGTAGTCATGTGTTCCTTCATGGAAATGAATGGACATAGAGCCCAAAAGCTCCTCAACGCCTCATTGCATGCATTTAGTACATCAATCTTCCACTCGCATGTAATGAGTCGGTGTTCTTCTCTATCAATTGTCTCAATATGACGAATGAGTTGTGCGACCCACGAGAACAAGCACAACACAATTATGGGAGCCTACTGTCATGACCTATTAGGGATACACAACTACTCAACCAATTTGAGAGTCTTGTCATGACTTGTTAGGGAAAATATGATTCTCTATAAATTATGACATGTTAGGAAAAACATAGTTATTCAAATATTTTGTAAGCATGAACTATGACTCACATAATTGCACTACAAGCCTTTGGAGCCAAGACTATGACTTACATAATCGCTCAAATATTACATACTCGTTGTACCCAAGACCAGTTTTGTTGCACAATCTAGACATCTCGTGTCTGACTTCGCGGTAATCAATTTTGTATGTAAAATCATTTATCCTTCTCAAGGATAAACTAATTGGCCAACTTCATATGAAATTCATATGCAACTCATAACAGATCTTCCTTTCACTCTCATGCTTTTCAATCATAGATTAGCTACTTTTTTAGACGTGACTCGATCGGCCGCTCACTTTTGGCCTTTGAGTATCCCGTTAAAGTAACAAACACTAACACATCATCTTGAAGCATAGTCAAGAGTCTAAAGGCACACATAGACTAATCAATCCATAGAGACTCACACCATGATGAAGATGAATGAATTCAGTCATCATGTCTCAAGGTCGACTTAGCATACTTGATTCTAAATCACAAGTACTGTTATGGAGACTCTCATTGGAAGAACGTATGTCTTAACTCTGCGAAATTTAAACATTGCACAAACTTTAAGTTCATTCATCAACTTATGACATCTAACTTGAGTCCTCCAACTGCTCACCCTCTTCCGACGTCAAGTTGAGGTCTCATATTTGGCTACCCCTTATTGAGATTATCAAAATTCATGTATATTTTCTTCTGAACATATCACGAAAATTTTAGACTATTTCTACAAAAAGATTCATCAGTATAAAATTATTTCTTCTCTGGTCGCTATCTCCTAAGCGCAGGAGGCGTTTACTCGTGAGAGTGAGTAAACTCGTGCCTGATCGACATACTACACATGCATAACAGAAACTTATCACAAAGATAATTCATAAAAAATAAATTTTATTTATCAAAAGAGTTTGAGTACATTTCTTCATCACATCGTACGCAACCCTAGTGTATTTACATGTCTCAAAAAAGCTTCCTTAGATAATAGCTTGGTGAACGGATCAACAACTATTTATGTGTGGATACACATTTAATTGATATCTCTTATTTTACTTCTTCGGCTCGTACAAACTTGTACTTAGTGTCGATATATTTTCCTTTGCAATGGTATTTTTCATCCTTTACATAAGTAATGATATCATGATTATCACGGTATAGGACTATTTTCTTCCTTGCATCATCTGTGATCGCAATTGTTGAAGGAATCTTTTTAACCACAGAGTCTCTTGCATTGCAATTGAACATGCAATGAATTCTGCTTTCATGATGGACAATTGACAATGCTACACAATTCTATTTCTTACTACTTCATGTGATAGCATTATGCTAAGAATAATAGGATATTCAGAGATAGATTTTTGCTCGTCAACGTCGTCAGCCCAATCGACGTTCGTATATTCAGAAAGTCGTAAACTTCTTTCGTGATAACATAATGCAAAGTCAATAGTACCCTTGAGGTATCTCATTATTCTCTTCATCGCTTTTTAATATTGACGTTCTGAGTTCGCTTGATATCGACTTACTAGACTTACGACATAACATACGTCTGGTCGAGTACATAACACAGTGTACATCAGATGTCGATTGCACTCGCATAGGGGACATATGACATTTTCTTTTTTTCCTCTTGAGTTTTCAAACACATATTGCGACTCAAGGCTTCGTCTCTCATAACAGGAATATTGATGTGTTTGCAACTATCCATGTGAAATCGTTGTAAGATATTATTAATGTATGATTCCTGCGACAAGGCAAAGAGATCTTTAGAACGATCTTGTTGAATTTTCACACATACTATGTAGGTTGCTTCACCCATGTCCAGGATCAATTCTTTTTATCCTACACATAGCATGATTTATGGAACTTCAAAAAAATCTGAAATCTTTTTTTTAATGTCTTATTGCCTTACTACAATGAAATATGTTCCAAAATTTTCTCAATCTCGCGTTTTGCTATTTTGATGATCGACAACAATGCAAGAGACCATCTTACACAAAGTTCTAAGTCATATGTGCAAAAATGATACCCACTTTGGGAAGTGTCACACTTCGGCCACCCTTATATAGAATATGGTTGATGTGAGCCTATCTCTTTTATGAAATTTAGGTGAGATGGGAACCACCACCTCGAAGTTGGATCAAGCTTAATTGTGATGGTTCTTTCACAAAATAAAGAAAAGGTAGTTGGGGCTGAATTTACAAATAGAAGATCTAATGGTAATTTCTTTTTTCAAGTTCCCTCGGAAGAGCATGGCGCTTGAAGCTGAAGTTTGGTCCCTTCACGGAGGATTTTCAACTTCCAACATTGTTAGCATCATCAAGAGAGAAATAACTCGTCATTAGAAGATCCAAAATATTATTGTTGATTGTTGGCCTTGTCGTTTTTTGAGAGAGTAAATATCAAACATATATATAGAGAATCAAACAAATGCGCAACTTATATTGCAAACTTAACAATGCCACTTCCTTTTTGACATTTTGTATAATGACTTATTAAGATCTTTTGGTCGTTCTAGCAGTTAATTAATCTTCTTTTTGGTTAAAAAAATAAATAAATAAACAACTCAATCAATCACAAATCATAAAGTACGACTGACCAGTCCTAGAATTTGAACTGTCAGCAGTTCTTGCAATACTAATTGCATTCAGACCACACTTACTGCTTATAGATACTAAAGATGGATAGGACCCCAAACAAAAGGAAATGTGTTTTTTAATATCAGAAAGACTAACTACACAATGAACTCATACCCAGAGGTTCTTATGCCTGTTAATCTTACAAATTGGCATGGTCAATATTTCATACTTGTCTGCAAGAATATATCCAACTCAAAATCAGTAAGGCCCTGTTTGGCAGTTACTTTCTTAATCCAGGAATAGGAGTAACTATTCTTTAGATTTGTTTATTCTTCATTGCTAATCCCAGTAGCCCTTTGGTTGCATATTATTACTCCTGGAATAATAATGTCACATGTTTTGGCTTCCGTTTGGTTGGCAGAAGGTTACATAAGAATATGAGTGCTTTTTTTTTAAATGGCAGTTTTGCCCTTCATTTAATTTATATAGAAGCCCTAGATCTGTGCCATGCCTCATTCTAGTCGTCCCCCTTTCTTGACATTGCAAGTGAAATGAGCAGCCTTCCCGACACCATCGCCGCCATTTGATAAATCTCATGATCGCCGGAGTTGCTTGGTTCGTCCAATAGCCTCAACTTTGCTGACGCCATCGTTAGAGTTTCTTCCCTCGTTCCTTTCTCTGTCTCTTTCCATGGTATGATAAATAATGACATTTAACTTTGTTATTTTTGTCTTTTTTCGTATATGATCCATAATTTAAAAAATGCATCCAAAATAGTCTACAATCTGAATATTATGGAACAAGTCTGTGTAATGAAGTTTATTATACTAGCAAGTTGACATGTTTTCCTTTAAACATTTGTCACATGTGTATTATTGAAGATGCCAACCTATACACACGAAAACGAGCCTCATTGCGGATGTGGAAAAATATGTGTGTTGAAAACATCATGGACAAATATCAATTTAGGTTGACGATTTTGGAGTTGTCCAAATTATCAAGTAGATGTTAAATATCAAATTGCTTTCATTATACACTATATATATAGTCAATTTGTTTATTTGATGACCTATTTTGTAAATTTACAGGTTAGGAATCTGAGTCATGCTTGTGGTTTTTTCAATGGCGAGATCCCACGATGGATGATCGAAGTAGGATAATTTTAATTGGAATGCGCAAGAAAATTGATGATCTTCAAGTAGTTATTAGGAGGCACAAGGGGGAAAAGCTATTATATTTTTTGTGGAGAGTGTTGGTGTCTTTTGTAATAATTAACTTATTTTAGTTGCTAGTAAGCAACGACTGAATGAAGTTAAGTTATTAACTTATAAGATTTCTGAATGGAACTTTTGTAATTGAAATCGGATTATGTTTGGAGGTTGTTGAATGTTCATTTTAGTTAAAATTTTCTTTATCTAGACTGTTATCTTTGATTATACTATTGAATGTCCATTTTGATTTCGATGAATGATGTTAAATGTTAACCTCAATGTTTCAATGTTTCATTTCACAAAAAATACTTTGAATCCTCATGCCTTTCTACTTCTTTTCAGTTGATTGAATCCTAATTTATTTTACTGCTGAACATTCCCATTTGCATTAGCTCGATCTGATGATTTATTTTTCCTTAAAGCTCATTTATTAAAGAATGATATAGTTAGCCCCCATCAACGTCATTTGACGTAGTTGTTTGTCACAAGGAACCCTCTTGATCTCCAAATCCTCTCTCTCGTCGATCGTTGCCCTTGAGGTTTCGACCTCCTTTAACCTGAATTTGCAGCTCCATTTTGATCTGGTGGAGGTTCGTTGAGTGTTATGTGTAGGATCTGGATGGCACCAGACATTCTCTGGATGTCCACTAAGCTCGGACGCTCATTCCTTCTCATGACAGACTTCTTGGTCGACCGCTCCTCTGTCTTTCTCAGACTCCGGACGACCTCTGTCACTTGATCGGTCTTCTGCCAATCCTACGGTCACCCGATCCTCGGCCTCCATCAGCTCAAACAACCTCCTGGGCGCCCGCTTGTCTTCTCACCAAGACTCCGGACGTCCTTTGTATTTACTTGATGTCAACTGGTCGCCCGCACTCAACCTGCGTCGACCACTCATCCACATGTCTTCTGCTTTGGTCGTCCACTGTCTCCAACTGAGCCCTTTGGACGTCCACTTTCATACTTGGCAGTCTATTGGTCGTCTACTGTCTCCACCTTGAGCCCTTCGGACGACCATTCCCTTCATCCTCAGACCTTTGGTCGTCCGCTCTTCATCCTCGGGCGACCTCTCCTCTGCTTAGCCAAGACTCCTTCTTCGGCTGCCTTTACCGGACGTCCACTTCTCCTTGGACCGTCCGTCCTCCAACCTTTGGTTAGAAAAGATGTTGCCTTCGGTCACCCATTTCTCATCATCGGGTGACCTCTCCCGTTAAGCCCTTTACTTCGGTCGCCCTCCCTTTTGTCTTTGGTCGATCGGTCAATCTTTGATCCCTCTTCTCATGTGTTTTCCTTCATTATCGGTCGGCCTCTTATATCCTTAGGACGACCGCTGTGCACATGCTTCTTCAAAATGTCTTCCATGTGCATAGGTCGTCCATTCTTCAAATAATAATTAATGTCCTGAAGACAAAAAGGAGAAATGGATGTCCATGGCAAGATTGCAATACAAACTTCAAATCATGCCTTTGGCCAATTTTGAGTACAATACCAAAAGAGATGCATATTTAAAATAGAAATCAATATCTAAAATAGAGATCAATAACACAACTTCAAATCGTGCCTTTTTATTGTCTTCTCTCGAGCATTTAAATTTCACAACCAAACTTAACAAAGTAGTGAATAGAAATCAATAATTAACATCTGAAGCTGAAAAGTACATCAAAGTATAAAAATTTCAAAGATTGGCATTGATGCACAATCACAACATCATAGCCACTTTTAAAAATGTGAAGCTTGTGCATGTCCTCAATTGATCAATCTACACTATTGTTGGCCAATTTGTTTTATCTTTCTCCTCGTAATCAAGGTCCATTGTGTCACGTATTGTTTCATGCACACACAATAACCATGATGCGTTAACTCTGAAATTAATAGATATGAATAATAATCAGTTTTAATAAAAGATACTTACTCCCACGAGCTCGATGCACATTTCAAATTTTTTTAGTTATGTCACCACGAAGTTGTTCACCTCTACTACTTTCAACATTTCCAACTAACATTGTTGGGTATATATCACCAGCGTTAATGTCTCTAGGGTCAGGAGCTAAAGTCGTATTGAAATAATAATCATTTCCTTCAAAACGTCTAATAAAATTATGTATGATGCAACATGCAACAACAATATGTTGTTGTACCGTGAAAGGATATGGAATTGGTGACTTGAGGATTTTAAAGTGTGCCTTCAATATGCCAAATGTCTTCTCGACACAATTTCTTAACTGAGCATGTCTATGATTATATAGATCCTTTGCATTCGTATATCTTCTTGTGCGAGGATTATTGTAAGCACCCAAATGGTACCTACTACCTCGATATGGTGCTAAAAATTTATCTGAATTAGCATATCCCAAATCAACAAGAAAATATTTACCTAAATATCACACAAAAAAATATTTATATGATATATTTATAACGAACAAGTTAGAAGATTGCAAATTGATAATACCTTCAGGTACGACAAATCCCCTTTCTTCTACGCACCATCAAAGTACTCGCATATCAGCTGATGACCCTTCCCAACCAGTGCAAATAAAGAGAAATGAATGGTCAAAAGAAACAACAGCCATAACATTTTGAGAAATGAAACCCTTGCGATTCCGATATCGAGAATGCTTTGACTTCTTAATTACAGCAGGAATATGTGTTCCATCAACAGCGCCAAGAGCATTCTATAGCATTAATAACAACATCAAAGAATATTTTTATAAGAACAAAGAATAAATAACTACAAAGGCATATGACATACCGCAAAAAAATGGGTAAAAAAGATTATTTCCACGTATGCGTGGATGGACACTTTCATCTCCATTTGGCATTGAAATGAACTCATGACTTAAAGCACAAACGGCTCTCAAGACATTGTTGAAATGTCGTGAAATGATTTCACCAGAATGTTGGAACTTTTCTGACATAATCCTATTTGAAATATTATGAGATATGCAAAGTAAGAAATAAGCTAGTTGTTCTCGAGCAGTAATATGTCTCGTAGAAGAAATGAGGCCCCTAGACACAAGTAACTCCTCAAGCTTAAAGAACATTGTGTTGGTCACTCGAAAATGATCAAAACATCTCGTTGGATGCCCATTCAACAAGTCTGTGATCAATTGATGACCTGAAAAAGGCCGAGTTCTACAAGGCTGCTTTGAATTTACACTCGGACACATAATAGTAAAAATTCCACTTGCTTTCATTGTTGCTACTACTTGTTCATGAAATTCCTCCTCCTCAAGCAATAGTTCCTTCAAATTACTGTTATACATCTATGTGGGAGAATAAATAAAGACATTTAGTTTAACATATCAGCTACAAAGAAAACTATCTAGACATTAAAATGCAACATTGCAGAACATAAGTAAAATGATGAGATACTTTTCAATGATAACTTAAATATATAAGACTGCTTAGTTCATAGTACATAACCAAAAGTTCAGAATTTGTGTCCAAAAGGGTGGTAGTACTTGTGCAAAAGGTTCATGTAAAATGTTCAGTACTACATGTGCAAAAGGTTGAGGACAGTACACCGCAAAAAAGTTCACTGGGTACTAATTAGCTAATCAAGAAGGTCCAGCTTCAGATATTCAACACCTCCAATCCAAGAGCCAAAGATGCTTGGGGCAACATTGTCATCATTAGATCTCGGTGCATTGAAACGAGATACCACTCTGCCCAACCCAATAGTTGTAGCTGAAGGCATGGCACCACTTTGAGCAAATGAGCTAAAACCCCTATTAGCTGTTGGAACATCATGAGAATGCTCAGAAATATCATTGGATTCACTCTGACCAGTAAATGTAGCAGCAGTATTAGGTGAAGGAGTGGTAGAAGTTGATCCAAATGTAAAAGTAAAACGAGTGTTGCCTAAGGTAGTAGAAGATGCATGTGCAGTGGCTGATTGTGATTGGAAAGTTGGTGAGATCTTGTGATAATATTCCATAAGTTTAAGGTTCAACCATGGCACTATCATTTCATCTTCACACATCATGAAAGCCCAACGATTTGACACATCCTTGAAACACTCTATCATAACAATCTTCTGCTCAATGGTTAAATTTGGAACCTTTTCTCGCAGTTTAGCATAACATGACTCTTCGGAATACCCTTGTTCCTTTTGATAAATCTCATGTGACATTTGAAGCATTTTATTTCCTTGTTCCGCCAGATCAATCATAGCTTCGTAAGCAGCTGGAGGTACTATGTTTTTATGTTGTGCTTCACCTATAGAACTAGACCTACGTCTTTTTCCAGTTGATGATGAAGGACGGACATTGGATACTGAACGTGGGCTATCTATTGGTACATATGGTATGGTTTGATCAAAATATTCATTAAATATGAAACCATGATTCATAGCAGATGCAGGACTAGGAGACTGAGTGTGTTGCTCCTCATTGATGTTTATGGCATCTAAGGTGATATCATCCACATCATCATCAGAGGACTCATCAGAGCGTACTACTGTGGGCATAGCAGTTGAGTTCCCTCTCCTTCCAGTGGCAATATTCTTTAAAAACAAAAATATCATATCTTCATATATGGTGAATGACTTGTCCCTAAGCCTGGCATAGTTGTTGTTTGTTTGTTATACAATAAACAAAGTTAGTCTACATCTAAGCATGTCAAGGATAATAAGTTAGTCTACATCTATTTATAACTCACCGCAATCACCTCATTCCACATGGCATCATCTCCAATGGGCATGTGCTTTTCATAATCCCAACCCCAACCACTTTTATTATCAAGAGTTTGGTACATTTGAAAATTCTTCTTCAATCCTTTCAGTCTATGTTTTAATTTTTTAACAATGTATCACTTTCTCATCTTAACATTGAACGTGTTAGTCATTCTTTTCCATGTTTCGGCCGAGTACACACCATTTATGGAATTTCCATCTAAGTTCTGTTGCCGCAAAAGACCAATCAACATAGCATCCAATTCTGGTGGCCAATTTGCTAACCTTTTTGCATGACCTTGTTCTTGGGAGGACTCAGTATTCATGGTTAACCTTTTGTCTACATTCCACAAATGTCGTATAACAAATTTAATGATATCAACACATCACCTATTAAATTTATGCATTGATCTATATCAAATACAACTAAAGGCATAAACAACAGGCATATGAAAATGCAGATTGGTACAAGTAATCAAACAAATAATAAATTATCAATTTAGTGTTACATAATCAAGAAAATCATAGCACTATACAAAATTTCATGCGAAAGCATACACAAATAAGTAATCATTAGGCATATATGCAATCAAGCAAAAAAAAATTAATTTAGTGATACATGATCATAAACTGCTGGAAGGAGTCAACAGAAAATATATTGAAGTAATTGAATTGTGCAAACACTAGAGAAAAGGTTAGATACTGAAGTAATTGAACTGTTAACACTAGAGCAAAGATTCAATATTGTGAAGATATCGTAATTTACTTACCTAAGCCACTAGTACTGTTTGGGAATGTACAACTTAGCATCTAAGTGGCAGACATGCACCTTATGTACATAAGCCAAAAAATATGATTCAGAAATGGCATGACACAGGAGATACCAAAAATTCAATCGACGAGTCAACATTCAACAACCAGTAAAGCACATATGATAAGAAATCCAAGCACAACATTAATTTTACTCATATATTTACATAAAACAATGACCTTTCATTGTTAAAACTACAAATAGAAAAGATTAACAATTTCAGATTTTGGGTTTTCACATTTTAAAGCTATAAGTCCTTCTAGCATAAATCATTATGATGATCAATCTAATAGATCAAATTTATAAATGATCACACAACAGACCATTGAAATGCTAAAGAATGGTACCTATCTTGACATAGCGTGAATATAAGAAGCCATGAATGTCATGCATCAGGGATAGAACTATGAATTTTACAAAGCAAATAGGTTCTTAGATAAACTAAAAAAATATCAAAGCCACATTTATTCTTTTCTGAATCATTAGCATCGAAGATTTTTTCAAGAGAAAAAGGGAAACAATGAGAAAAAGAAAAAATATAGTGCCATTAACTTTGAAACCTAAGGACAAGAAAATTAACCAGAAGAAAAGATAAAAAATAAACAAATGCATTTCGTAGAAGAATGAATATGAAAAATTCATGGATTACCATTTGAAGGGAAAAATGCATATCGTAAAAAAAAGGATAATGGATTTCAAATGCGTACCTTGGTGAACTTCGTTGGATCTAAAAAAAAGAGTGGTTCTAGATCAAAGATGACGTCTCTTGAGCTGTAAAGAGAGATATCTTTTGTTGCCAACGGAACAAGGAATCCACGAACACAGCTGCACACGAACACAGCTAGGAAGACGAAGAGAAGGAAGACGAAGAGATAGACAACTTGATCTGAAAATATTGTGGATCACCCTTTGAACGAAAAAAATATAACATTAGGAAAAAAAGTGAGAATAGATCTCAGATGCATACCTTCATGGTGAACTTCTCATATCTAACAACGGATTTGTTCAAATATGAAGATGATGCACTCAGATCTGCACAAAAGATGTAACAAATATGAAGATGATGCCCTCATATCTGCACAAAGATGTAACTTTCGTTGGAGAAGAGCAGCAGAGGAACACTATTGATATGGCAATAGAAAAGTCTTTCGCAAAAATAAATGTGGAGAGAGAATTTTTTTAAAAAATGACATATCGTACCCTCTGGCCCCAATGCCCTTAATCCGATCAGATCAGTGTGTTCCTGCGTGGAGCAGGAACACCAAAATCTCACGTTCACCTTTAACCTTGGATTACCGCAGCATGGGTCCCACACACCATAAATAAGACCCGTTTGATCAATGTACTGTTCCAAAGCATGCACGACTGATGGGCCAGACTAATGTTGCATGCTGACATCTTTACAAACTCATATATCCCTACATGTTGTGTCCTCTGATCTGATGCATCCAATACATGCAACAAAAAACGTGGTCCTTGACCTTCTGCATTTTTGCAAAGATCCAAGATCCAGAGGAATTGCTATCATTATCAAACTGGACATTGCAGATGCAAATCCAGTTCACTTTCACGTTAATTTGTTATTTATGCAAACCATATGGACCACATCGTCTCAAATTATTCCTAAGGAGATCTTATGGTGAAATTTTCTTGAGTATTCAATGAGAAGTGTCCCCTAATGAAGAGTCATCTTAAGTCAGCTTAATTAGCATGTTAATTAAATTGTGGCAATGATGCCAACCAACACAAGCATGGTGGGACTTAGATCTTTTGGCATTCTTCTGTTGGAATCTAAGGCATCAGAATCAATTCATATATCATCCCTCCTTCAATCAATGAATATAAAGTGGACAAGTTAAGAGCCATGCCAACCAAACCATGTCCAAGGAGTAAACTCAAAGTTTCCTATCCGCAAGGGATTTTAATTTGCAGCTGCAGGAGACCATGGGAGAACCAAAGAACTGTTAGCTGTACGTGATTGGTGCTAATATGTCATGTCCAGGTACAAGAAATCATCAAAGGGTGACCATGTGTTGGTACAAAACCAAGAGAAGACAAATTAGTTATTGGCAATCAATAATGGTCTGATGAGCCATTGATCCCCAAAGGCCCCTTTGAAGGGATTGATTAAAAGAAAAAAGAAAAAGAGAAGGGGGAAATATTGTAGCATTCTATGAGTTCAAAGGGGAGTGTGATTCTTTTGAGGACACATGATGAAAGATTAAGGAAAGGTTGGCATGATGGGTCCATGTCTGCTTAGTCCTTAACATAAAAGTTACAAGGCATGCCAACTGAAGACATGGTGTTGGATCTAGAAAAACTAAAAAAAGAGGACTTAATTAACTAATGCAGGGTCATCCAGTAGCACATCGGTTTGAGAGAACTTAAAAATGTTTTGTACTTTCCATAGAAAATTCAGTTTAAGGGAAAATTCAGTTTAGATTACCTTATCTCTCATTAGCTATTAATATCTACAATCTCAAAGCTTCAAAACAACACATATAATCTGGCAATAACTAATTGTCTCAGAGCTTAAAACCCATATAACAGGATTAAGAATTCTCTTGCATACTCTGTACTAATCCTTGTTGATCACACCGGTTAAGACTTCAAAGTAGGGCCGGATAACAGTATGCAAACCTTTGTGCAGATGCTTATGAAGTTAATAAAAGACTTCTCATTTTATTGGCACTTTCAGATCTGAGCTTTTCTTTGTGGAAACTTACAACCTTTTTCATGTTTGCTCAAATCAATGCTTGATTAATCAAGCACTTCTGTAGAAACACTTTTTTTTATCAGTACCTTGGCAAGATTAATAAACAGTTGTCCTAGTTTTTCTCTTAATTTGTCAAGCATCATGGCATCTAAGCTCCCAAAACATAGAAAGGAGCACCCCAAATGAGGCCATCATAGTAATATAAACACAGAGAACGGCAGAAAGCGGCGTGCAGTTTACTGAAGCCCAGGGCATCTATTATTATTACAGCGAGCATTGGGCTATTATTCAGCAAATTAAAAAAAAAAGAAGCTTTCTGCGCTGACTTTAATGCTGCAAAATGGCAGGCATGTTGCATTCTGCATAATGATGCTTCCATTTTGTTCCACATTACTTTAATCCACCCACTAATTACTTAATTAACTCCAGAGCTCATAATTTGCTCCTAGTTCGCTACATTTTCCGTGGAGGCATATGTACAGTTTACCACCTATGAATCTTTTCAGCAATATCTACCTTTATATAATCACAGTAACTACACCTTCTCTCCTGATATGTTTTATAAACTCTGAACTCGGAGACAAAATTTGCACCAATAGAAAATATCGAACTAGTTGGTATATGTTTTTTTGCCATCTTTGCGTGTATTCTTCTTCTTGTTCCTGTGTCTTAACAATAACAGCTAGCAAGCAGATTAACATTGTATATACACATATATTAGAGAGATAGAGACGGAGAGAGAGAGAGAGAGAGAGAGAGAGAGAGAGAGAGAGAGAGATGAGTGATAGGACGTGGGGGAGGCTGAGCTCATGGTGCTCCTTCTTTGAGATGTCCCCCTCCCGTGCATGGACCTACCGAGCAGTACGTCTGTGCCTCACGGCTCCGGCAGCGCGTGCGCCGCTGTCGGATCCTTCGAGCTCTGTGGAAGACTGCTCGCTCATGCAAGACGTGACCTCAACTTCTGAACTGTTTCTTAGCTCATAGCCACAAAGCCTAGGCACGTATACCATTACAATGTACAAGCATACCTCTCTCTCTCTCTCTCTCTCTCTCTCTCTATTGTGAGTGCTCAAGCCATTTAAGTGGCTGTGTTGAGATCGATTGTTCCTTGCCGTTTTGGCAAAAAAGAAAGGTGCCCTTTGTCAATGGTGTGCAGAGAGGCAAGGACAAAAGCCAGGCCTTTCCTCCTCCCAAAGAAACGGATGATGTGTCTGTGATGTTTTCGGGGACAATAATGCAGCACACACTCTGTGGCATTTACTTGTTTTCAGTGATAGCTGCTTTCTTTTGGAAGTATGCCATGAAAAAATGTACCTTTTCTGAGGAATCATACTTGTGTTTCTGTGTCCCTTGTTCAAGAGCTGAAATTTGGTAAATTAATTGCGACTTAGAACTAAAAACATATGTGTTATAATTGTATACAGGATCATGAGATGTTATGGATAGCACATTGCATCCTCTTCAACTCTTTCCCTGAAATGGAGCATCTACTTGTGCCGAGGTGCTCATTTGCAACTTGTGCACAACCTCATCATAAAATATGACTCACGGATGTAGATTGACTGCAATTATTCTCAGAAATGTTGATTTGAATGCATAGATCTTCTGGACCTTACCTCATGCTAATGTTCACATGGATTCATGGACTTCTCATTACTGTACAGCATATGTTGTACTCTTTTATATTACAAAAAGAGGTCCTTCCCGGAACTGTGATAATAAAGTGAAAGGTCCCCCACTTGAACAATAGACATCAGAAACACTTGCATCCTACGACATTTTGGCAAAAATTAAGGAATAAAATTATTAGCACAATGTGGGCACTCAGAGAATAATGTACACTGCTGCGAGAGAACAGATTGATCATAGAATTACAGGGCACATGTGATTTAACATAGATGATGTAGTTGGTACTCTCTGATGATTCTTTGGAGTAGAGCCTCTTAACTTCCTATTGCCAGACATATAATATATGTGTCCTCTTATTTTAGTCCTGTCATTTGTTGGTCCTGTCTGGGGGTATCTTTTGCCTCATGCAATTGAACTGCAAAGGCTAAGGGACTGGAGTTTGTTTGGCATGCCTACACAGCCTATTAAAGAATTGTGGAAACTAGCTGGGACTGTTAGTTTAAATGCTTCCTGCCTCGCCACATTGGAGATTATCTGAATGAAGCTACATCAGAAGAGAAGGGGAGACTGTTCAACTTCTGCAACTTTGGGTGCCAGTAACATCTGCTCAAGTGCATACGAACAGCATAAGAGGTCAGGATTCATCACTTCTTTGATACTTTTCACTGGTCTGCAATGAAGCTGTATTAAGATTTCCTCTCCCAGATTGCATTAATTTTGCCAAAAAATTAATATACTCTGAATCTCTTATCATATAAGTTGGGAGATTGTGTATCCAGAATTCTTGTAGATTCAAAATGACCTGACTTCTATCAGTTTTCTACTTTATAATCATCCTTCAACTTTAGTTCCTGCAAAACATTTGTGGAATTCATCTTACGTCTCTTCAGTTCTGTTTCTCTGATTAGACGCTATCCTGATTTGATAACTTATGAATAAATCAACTAATTCGTCTCACATAAAAAACTTAGATTAGTAGAAAATGTATAATTAGACTGACTTTTCAAAATTTTATAAGCACAACTGTTGGAACATCAACATGAGCACCTTAACTACCCTCTCTATCCTTTCAATACAATTACAGAATATCTTTGTAGTTTATACCTTTCCTCAGAAGCACAGATCGTATGTTCCTCCCGTATTAAATTCTTGTTCGATTTCCTAAATATGTAAGTACAGCATTCTTACATGCATGGGGAAATGTAGTCTTTCTCTAGATCGCAAAGGTAAAATTCTATAAACATATATAATCCTCCCAAGAAACAGAGCATGCGCAATGTGTTAGCTATCTTTCTGTGAAGTCTTTTTACAATCTGTTCTCACCACCTTCCTCCAAGCATGTCCTGTTGACCTACTTGATTCAATTTCAAATGTCAGTTCAGCTTTTCCATTTCAATCATCATGATTTGAATGACACTTATTTGAGCATTGTATTTATCTGGCAGATTTATGACTAAAAAGTATCCCAATAACTGTGTTCTCAGAAATCTTGTTACAGTGAATACTGTGCAGTACTAAAGTGGTTGTATACTTCATAACTTTCTGTTATAAGGTAGCTTTTCATAGAATGCCATCAAGTGTTGTTTCCTTTATTATGAACATCCATTATGTAGTCTCCTTTAAAGAGTCTAACACTTTGGAAAATTTGCAGGGTTAAAGCCAATCTGCAGATAGATTCCTAAGATTTGAAGCGCCAATCATCGAAACATCAGGGAAACTTGCGCTTATCAGTCAGCCCTGTTAGTAGTATAACAAGACATCCACTATCTTACATCAGTAACTACAATGGAGAAGTGTCTCAATAAGTATGACAAAGAGTGCATGAAGATGGCCATATTGAAGCATGAAGAGACCTTCAGGCAACAGGTAGGCCCTCGCCATAGAATGATCTATCTTTTCTTATAAAAAAATCCACATTTACATGTCTTTATATTGATGGATTCAGGTCCATGAACTTCATCGCTTATACAGAGTTCAGAAACTTCTAATGAGAGACCTCAGTAGCAATGAAGTCATGAGGCCAAGGGTCCCTAAATGTGGCGGAGCTTATTTACTCAACCACCAAGAGAACAATACCTTGACATGTCTGCCAATTGCCAGTGTACACAATCATCAGAGGAGGCCTATTCGGGCACTTAACCTGGAGCTTCCTGCAGATGAATACATAGAAAGAGCTGAGCAAGATGGAGTGCTTGATGTGGAGCTAACGCTGACATTAGCAAACAGCTGGAGGAAGAGAGAAGATGCAACATTGGCTTCTGATTCGGCGATGAGCTTTTCATCGGTAAAATTAACTGGCCATGAATGGGGAATGCAACAGGTTGAAGATGTCAACATTGCTTATCAGAATGGGTTTAACAGTCAGTTTGAATTCGAAGAAGGGACAGGAGAGGACAGGCTAAAACAGCAAGCACCTTGGCTTTTCCAGTATCTGAGTCTCAGGATGGTTTGATGTGTGCATCTTTCTTACAGTGTCATTAATGTTTTTTTCTAGTTGCTTTAGTAATCAATGAAATTTAGCACCTTAGACAAATCAGAAGATTAGAAATTCCATATCTACTAAAGAGCACTACTGTCTAAAACACTCAACGCTGATTGACATTAAACTTGTGCTTGCTTTGATTCAGTTCAACCAAGAAAGGATATTCAGATACATCAAATGAGTTGACATACAATTCACATATTGTTAAGAAAAAATAGGAGAGAGAGAAATCAACACAGAGAAGACACACGAATTTACGAGATTCATTTTTAATTGGGCTACGTCCTCGGGCGGCGGCTAGAAAAATCAACACAGAAAAATACACGGATTTACGAAAATATTCTAATACATCAAATGAGTTGACATACAATTCATATATATTATAAAATCCCAATACAAAATAGGAGACCCCCGTATGGGACGGCGGCTTCGCCGTCCCAATTAATCGAGCGGCTGTGATGCATAGGGGTCATATGGGTTTCCACTGGGTTAAGATTCAAGGCATTATCAACAAATCTCCACCTTGACTTGAATCATCTTCAGAATATTAAATTTGTTATGCTCTGCCGCCGCCAACCCCGTCTCGATGCTACTGTCAATTGTTTATGTTTAGCAAGTCCAAACAATGTTAGAACTTGATGTGATGAACTGACTTGGTGAACATATCAGCTAAATTATCTGTTGTGTCGATCTTCTTCACCTTGATCCGCTTCTTGTTGAATCTAGGATCTCGAGAGTGTTTTGATTATCACAAATTTGTAAGGGAACTTAGT
>LTAE01003465.1:0-37179 GCA_001647135.1 Pontederia paniculata
CCCCCCTGCGGGGGCTCGGGGGCGGAGCCTCCCGAAATCTAGACATCCTTAGGGCTTATGTTTTCTATTTTGTATTGGGAGTCCATATATAAACTACATAGGGTTTGAGTTATTCTATATCTTGTATCATCTGTTGTTTTTCCACATCAAAGAAAAAACTCTAGCCGCCGCCCGAGGACGTAGCCCAGTTAAGGGTGAACCTCGTAAATCCGTGTGTCTTCTCTGTGTTGATCTCTCTCTCGCATATTTTTCATAACATGACAGAGTATGATAGTTCTCTTTGTTATCATATGAATTCAAGTCAAAATAGTTTTTTTGAAAAAAAATGACTAGAATTTCTGTAAGGGTTTAGTTTTGGAATGAAATTTATAGCTTATTTATTTTGGACTAATTTTCTAATTATTTAGAATTATATTTTCCATTTAGTTAGGAATTCATTTAGCTTTTAAATTTGATATTTTTTAATTAATGTAGGTGTTTAATATTTAAGATGGTATTAATAAAGAGAATATATAATTTCAATGATAACCTAGAGGTTGAGCCCTCTATGTAGTCCCCTATCTAGTGACTTCTATTTTCTCGGAGGATCTTGAGAGTATCCTTGGTGATCTTCCTTACAAAGGCTCCGAGATATTTTGTCTATAATTTTTAATTGTAAATATTTTTTCCAATTAAGACATAGCAAGCAAGAGAGGAACTTTATTAAATTTTTATACTATCTTATGTGTGTGATTTATTTTCTTTCGCTCGACATATATAACTATAATAAATGTTAACCCCCAGTTTTTATCATCAAAGCCCATTTAGTTTAAATTGATCCACAAGCTCAATAAGCCCAAGAACCCCACTTAGGTTAATAAAGTCCAAAGTATAAAAGAGGTGAACCAATCACCTTTCTTCCATTTGCTCCCTCTCATATCCCCCTCCACAAAGAAGCTCCATGATTAGGGTTTGAAAAAATTCCTTTGTGCAGTTCAAAAAGGTGTTGAAGAGGAGCAAGGAAGAAGGAGAATAAGAGAGAAAGAAGAAGGAGAAGACAATACAAGTGAAGGAAGAAGAATGGCAAAGAATCAAAGAGGAAGAATAAGACAAAAACATGAAACTTAGGGATTCTTGCTAAGGTATATAAAGGGGATCCAATCCCCCACCTTCCACCTCATTTTATGGATTTGGGGAAGTATAATAACACATGTTCATAGAATTGGAGATTATGGGATGACATATAATTGGGGAAGTATAAGAATACATGTTCTTATGAAACCCTAATGTTATTGAAATTGTCTACATCTTTGTATGATGTTCATATGTTCTAAACTTAAATGTTTTAGTTTGATGTAGGGATAATCTCATATGTATGTATGAACCTTATAATGGAACCCTAGTTTTCATGTTCACCAATTCTTCATTTATTATGCTCAAAGTGACATGTTGAGAACCCTAAAAGTTAGAAATTCACATATAGATGAACTTCTTAGAGGAGGTTAGGGTTATATGTACTATGGGGATGAAATTGGAATCGAATTGAAGTGAACAAGTTTGAAAATAGCTTCCAGGACAAATGTCATGGGCCGTGATGGGATGTCACGGGCCATGACACGAAGAGAGGACGGAACACCATCTCTGCCATGGTCATGATAAGGGTATTACAGGCTATGATAGTGAGGTTTATGGGTCGTGACACGAAGAGCAAATGGAACACCATCTCTGCCATGGTCATGATAGGGGTATTACGGGCCATGACAGTGAGGTTCACGAGGCGTGATGGGATGTCACGGGCCATGACAGTGAGGTTCATGAATCATGATGGAATGTCACGGGCTGTGACACGAAGAGCGGATGGAACACCGTCTCTGCCATGGTCGTGATAAGGATATTACGGGCCATGACAATGAGGTTCACAGGTCGTGATGGAATGTCACAGGCTGTGACACGAAGAGCTAATAGAACACCAATCTATGCCATGGTCGTGATAAGGGTGTTACGGGCCATGACAGTGAGGTTCACGGGCCGTGACATGAAAAGTTGAGTGAACACCCTCTGCCATGATCGTGATATGAATATTACGGGTCATGACAGTGTGATTCACGGGTCATGACACGAGAAACTAGGAATGAACGTCTTTGCCATGGTCGTGATAAGGAGATTAGCTCACGGGCCGTAACAATGAGGCTCACAGTCATCATGGATCCATCATGGGCCATGAAGTTCGGACAGGTATATTTAGGCTAGAAAAATAAACCCTATTTTGAAGGTGTTTATCATAATGTTATCCTTCTAATTCATTGTTGGACCGATTATATGCTATGTTTTATGCTCATGTAGGGTAACAAACCATATTTGATGATTGCTAGTCATCTAGACCTCGAATTGCATGCAAAAGCGGTAATTAAGTTAAAATAATAAGATTGGTTGTCGTGCTTGTTGTATTGAAAAGAAGATGAAACATGATGAATTAGTTGCGGCACATCAATAATGGGGGAAATAGTTGATAACGCTTATCGGGAAGTTAAGCCTTTCACTAGCAATAAAGGGGGTGGCGCCCCTGATTCTCACATATTCATATATTCATGGTAGTGTAGTATGAAGAATTGGTGATACATGTAAAATAAAGTATTTATTTTCTCATAAAAAAAGAAAAAAAACAACATCTACACCGGTGACGGAATGTCGTAAACAAGGTATAAGATCTTAAGATTTTCAAATCCCTAATCCATATAAGTTTTTCTTTCAGAATCTTATTAATAGAATTTTAGTTTAGGCTATACAATTTTATAGTTTTATCTGATGAACATATTTATTTTAATAATAATAAAATTTTATATTAATATAATTAACTAACTTATATTACATATAAATATTTTCCTCATTTTTATTTATTACTCTATTATCTCTGTATATTGTATTTGGACTTATAAATCATGGAACTATATATACTAATTATATTGATATATATTTTTAGTTTAAATATTTAAATTTATTAGCATCTAATTAATTTGATATTCAGATGAGAGTAAAAATAAAATAAAACTTTGGTAAATTGACGAATTTAGGAATTAAATTCGAGATTTCTAATTTTTTTATCGATCCTAGATATCGTTTCCTTATTTAACTGCGTGAATCAATCTTAATCTATCATCTAAGAGTTGAGCTCGATACTTTATAAAAAAAATTTATCTATCTTTCAAAATATATTGTGAAAAATACCAAATCTGCACCTTCACTTACATCGTGGAGCTAAGCTTTCTTTAGTGAATCAAATCCAAAATTACTAGATATCAATATTTATTATTTAATGCTGCTAGTAGTTAAACTCTATTTGTTAGCAGAAAAAAATAGATAAAAAAATTATGGATGTATGATCAAATAGTTTTCTTTTTCAAAATAAGATGAAATTCAATGAATGTTTAATGTATGAGATTTTGCCCCAGATTTTCCTTTTGTGTGTAAATGATGGTTGCCCTTTTAAGTTACAAAATGGGGGAATTTTTTCCTTCTTAATATATATGTTATATTTTGAAAATATCAAGCATAAAAGTTACTTTTTTCCAATACACACACCTAGATATAAACAATAGTTTCCTTTTTTTATATAAAAATTCATTATCTTTTACAGTTTATTTTTTCTCCAACAAGCATAACGTTAAAATGTTTTTTATTTGATTAGTTTGTTTTGACGAAAATATTAGTCGTATCAAAAAGTTTAATTTAGTTGAGGATCAATATAATCAGTTTCCACAACATTATTTTTCCAAAATTAATACTACGACCTCTTCAAACATGAGCCATTGATTATTTATATTGTTCAACGTATTGAATGGAATCCAAGATTGGATTTATATCTCGAAGCACAGTTAACTAGTACACCTCAAGTTCCATTTATAATAATCCAATTACAAACACCACTAATCCTATCAAACAAAAATAAAATGGTCATATAACACAAAGTATGCCACCACGACACTAACTTGTATTTTAAAAAAAAATGTTATTATCTAGCAGACAATTATTTTTGTATTCGATATGCATATTGTTATTGATAAAACTACTAATTTAAATTGAATCGAGAGCTACATATTTTTCTAGAAAAATCTAACTTAAGTTTCAACTTTTTCATGGTACATTCTTTTTTGGTACATTTGATATTTTATTTTTTAATTTTTTTTATAATCTAAAACTAAAATAATAATTCTTATCTGGTGGCACATGATCCGTTCTTCATGGAAGTTGAACATGAGATTTCTTTTTCATGGTCGCTGTGCCTTCTCCATACACTTCTTCCATATGCATCCAAATTGGCTGCCAAACCAAAAAGGTAGGAAAAGAAACTAGAAAATAAAATTCAATAACTTTACATATACAATAAAAGTAAACAAATATATAAAATGAACTGACAAGACGGATCCTTCAACAAGTGCATCATGCAAAGAAGATCCGAAAAAGGATTCATGAATATTTACAATTTTTGGGGTACATGAATATTTAAATGTGAATACTTGAAATTTTTATTTAAGATTTGTTTTAACACGTAGGTGAAGCTGATATAAATACATATTTTTAGATGAAAGATCTTTTATCTTTATACATTTTAATGTTTAAGTGAGTTTATTTATTATGTTAAAAATAACGAGTTACCGATAATAATGAGGAATTGCTATGAAATAACAAATTAAGTATACACTCTTAATATTAAAAATATTAAGGATAAACATTTTATATCAACGGTAATTGATTCAAAGGTTTATATTCTAACAAGATCACAAATTTAAGTTTTTGCGTACATAAAAATTTATATTATTAAAAAACAAAAAATAATGATGCTTCCTACTTAAATATTTTATTTTTTTTATTTATTATAAATTTAATATTTTACGATTGAGAAGATAAGTAATATGATATTCTCAAGCAAAAAATATTTTCATTAAATCTTATTTATTATGACTAGATGTAAAAAAAATTTATACTATAAATTATATTTATTATAATTAGATGTATGATTTAATGCCCTCATTATATTGGATTAATTATCTCATAACCTTTAATACATTTGTAATTACTAGCATTCGTCTAATATATCATAAATCTAATTTAACTTTTACCATCAATTTTTTTATAATCTTTTATTCTTAATTAATATGTATTATCTTAAAAAAATGATAATTATATATGTTCTTCATTAAATCCAAACCATCAGTTCATCCACATAGCAATATGCTTCCAATAACCCCTACAAAGATGCCAATCCAAAGCATCCACTTTTTTCAACACCTCCCTCTCTCTTCCCCTCGCTCCACACCTGTTCACCCTCCAGCTGCAGCCAGCAGCGCTTGCTCTCATGGCTGCTGCCAGCGCCACCAATCTCTGTCACATTACCACCATCATCCCCAATATGGCAGGAGCAGCCGCAGCAGGCAAACAAAAGCCCCCCACGCACCCATCAACCGCGACAGCAACAATAACTCCAACCACCGCCTTTGCGCCGTCCAAACCTGTGGCTTGTATCAACCGCCATCGTCGCCATCATGATGCACCGATAGGAGGCGCAAACTTCCTCCTTTCTCCCCCTTCCCCGTCCCCTCTCCCTCCTTGTTCTCCTCTCAGGGCCTTTGCTTCCGGTAGAGGGGTGGAAACCTCGGAGGAAAGCGCCTCCCTTTCGTTGGCTTCGGCGCCGGTGGCCCTTGGATTCCAATCGATGGAGGATCCCGAGTCGAACAGGTGGTCGAGGGAGCTCGATGTCGCGGTGAGGGTGGTGCAGATGGCCTGCTCCCTCTGCCAGAAGGTGCAAAGCGGGCTCCTTGGCAAGAACAGGGAGCAGATCAAGTCTAAGGACGACGATTCCCCGGTCACCGTTGCAGGTTCTTGATTTACGGTTCCTTTTTCGCCTCCTTGCGTTGTTCCTTTTACTTTCTAGAATTTGGGTGTCAGAGTTACGTCTTACGTGCGCGAATGAATTGAATGAATGAAGAAAGATTCGACCTTTATAGGAAAGATTAATTATTTGCGATTGCCTCAATGAGATATCTACCTGTGCATCCTAAATTGGTTCATTGCTTCCCAATCATCTCCTCTGCTGTTGTCGTAATATTCTTCTGCAAGTTTCTTTCTTTCTTTTTTTAATGTCGAGCTTCTTATTTGTCCCTTGTTAATGGCAAACTTGACAGGATAGATGTGCAATCTTGTAGAGAAAATAATATATCATCTCTCAAAAAAAAGAAAATAATATATCAACATGGTCTCCTACCTTAATGATTCTAACGAATAGGATTTGCAAACAAGATACTTTTTATGCTAAAAAGATGTAGTTTTAAGTATAGTGGATAAACTAGTATATTGGAATTTTTTATGTCATCAGTATGGATTCTCAGTTGATATCGAGGTACCATATACCTTCTACATTGGATCTGCATATGGTTGTAGAATCTGCTGAAGAAAAGTAACAATTTCAATGGATTAGGTACACACAGCATGAGAACACAAAGTTCATCTATACATTGGCCATCATGTTTTTTGTTTTCTGAGTCACACTCTTCAAGTAGATAAAACAAATCTCCTGTTGTTCTGAAAGAGTAATTGCAAAAAAAAAATTTTTTTAGTTAGTGTCCAAAACTTCCTAGTTGAAATCCAAACCTGAAGGTTTGATTCAGGATCATGTAGTTTTCCTATGGGAGAGGTTCTTTCAAGATAATAATCCATTGGAGCTAATGCAAAGTGAACTAATTTGTTTCGGATTTGTAATGTTGATATGTGATTAGGGGCAAATTGTTACATATTACCAAAAAATATTTAGTTCCAAGCTTTGATATTTCAGAATCTTATGAATTCTTTAAGACATAATTATTTCATAGTTTAATGTGGTGAAGTCTAAAACATATGTAAAAACTGAATGTCTCTACAAGTTACACTCGAAATGCTTGGGCAACTAAAATACTTATGCAAATTGTTTTTGCTGATTAATTATTCTGTTGATATTCTTGCCTGAGGAGTTATTGAAATAACAGAATAGAAATTTATACAAGTTCTATTAACAGACTAGAAAGAAATCCTCGCACTTAATGCACAACATAGAACAATATTCATTGTCATATGTAGCAAATTAGTTACATGCAGCATCATTAGGTTTATTCAGTGTCATGTTAAAAAAGACACCTAGTTCTCTAAGGTGAAGCATAAGTATGCATCTTTTTTCTTCTGTACAATATAAGTGACCAAGTTTTGTCTATCTTGAAAATGATTGATGTCATATCATGTAATCATCTGACTGTAGGATATTATCAACTTATGTTTCTTGTTGCTAAATTTTGTGGCTTTATTTCATGAGCAGATTGGGGTGTCCAAGCAACTGTTAATTGGATACTCTCAGATTGCTTTGGTGCTGAAAATGTATCAATTGTAGCTGAAGAAGATGTAGAAGCTCTCTCAAGAACAGAAGCCACAACATTACTGGAGTCTGTGGTCAGTGCTGTAAATGAATGCCTACTTGAAGCTCCAAAATATGGACTTACAGGCCCTACACAAGCTCTTGGAACAAAAGATGTCCTTGAAGCTATTCGCAGATGTAATTCTTCTGGAGGTCCCAAAGGAAGATTCTGGGTCCTCGATCCTGTGGATGGAACTTTGGGATTTGTACGTGGGGATCAGTATGCTATTGCCCTTGCACTAATAGAAAATGGTGACGTAGTCCTTGGTGTTCTTGGATGCCCTAATTATCCAGTAAAGAAGGAATGGCTTAATTATCACCAACGGTACTACAGACTGATGACTGCTTTGTCTCCTCCAACAGCTGGATCCTGGCATAAAGGTTGTGTAATGTATGCTCATAAGGGTAGTGGTGAGGCTTGGATGCAACCGTTAGTGCATGATTTTGGAGAGCTTGATGATCTCAATACTCGAAGATTAATTCGAGTATCATCCATCAGCGATCCTGCATTTGCAACCTTTTGTGAACCAGTAGAGAAGGCTAACTCAAGCCACTCTTTTACAGCTGGATTGGCACATAGCGTTGGCATGAGGTAATATTTCAAGAAGTTCAACCTTGCCTCAACTTCCATATCACGATACTGTTGCTTTCTGAAAGAAACTACTGTTACTTTCATCTTGTAAACCTCAAGTTCCTAGCTTTGTGAACATAGTGTTTTACAATTGAACAAATTGACAGTAACTTCGTGAACGTATTAGCTTAAATGCTCTTTTCTTAGCAGCTTAAATGCTCTTAAATAGAAAAAAAAACTATGCTAGTGTTGTGTGTTTTCATTGCCGTATTTGGTTGGAAATTGCCAAATAGTTTCTTATTTGTTCCTATTGATTTACTTGCTCCACTTGCAGGAATCAGCCATTGCGAGTATACAGCATGGTAAAGTATGCTGCTATAGCTCGTGGTGATGCAGAGATCTTTATGAAATTTGCAAGGGCTGGTTACAAGGAAAAGATTTGGGACCATGCCGCTGGAGTGGTAATCATACAGGAAGCTGGAGGAGTGGTCACAGATGCTGGGGGCCGTCCACTAGACTTCTCCAAAGGCGTGTACTTAGAAGATCTAGATCGTGGAATAATTGCGTGTTCTGGTGCTCTTCTGCATGATAAGATTATTAAAGCAGTTGATGCCAGTTGGGACTCATCTAATTTATGAAGTTTTGGCAGTGGAGCTTTGTCTAAACGGAATTCTCGCTGTGTCAACAATGTAAGTATGAGCTGCAAATATATTTTTAGTAACAAAATTTGAAAAGCCATTGTCCTTCCTTTGGTAGTACATCCATTGTCCTTTTTGACAACTAGTTTGCAGGGGTGTCTACAGAAGTTGACGACAGAACTGACTATCTTCTTGGACGAAATTCATCTCCGCTTTGAATTTCGATCATAACCAAGCTAAATAAAAAGTTGGAGGTAATTACCAACAAAAACAATAGCATAGAAAAGGAAACAGATAATGTGACTCTTCAGGGGAAAGAAGCATTCTATATACAATCATAAAGGTCAATCCAATCATATATGTGTGCATTGTGTTTTGCACATGATTGATCTCTGTAATGTGTCCGACTTTTATGTGGAATGATATAGATGGCATTTCTTTTGGCAACCCTCATATTCCTTTCATTCGGTTAGATTTTATATTCAATCACAGAACAATTCTCACATTTGATGCATTTCAAGCACTAAGATAATTGATCTTACGAATTGATGTGTTATACCATCTAAGCCAATTTAGCTGTTAAGACAGAGTTGTTGCATATGTATGATATTGCTTGGAGAAAACTTTAACCTTCTTCTGAAGAATGAGAACAAACTCACGAGGGAGTCAAATTTTTAGGTCTGGACAGCCGAGAAGGCAGGAAGAAAAGAGAAATATATAAAAAAAATTCAAGTTGAAAAGTTATTTATTTTTTAAAACTTATGCTCCTCTGCATGTACAAGTTAGATATAGGAATTGATTATTTTATTTCACATGTAATATGGAGTTCAAGAGAAAAAAAATAGGGGATCTCTTTTATTTCTTTTCTTTTGAATGAACATTTAGTCTTTTCGTTAAGATTAACCGGATCGGATATTCATTCAAAGAAGTTTTCAGTTCACGTCACTCTTATCAAATCAGGATCTAACGGTAATAAAATTATAAAAAAATATATTTAAGTAAAATGTTTAATGATATATTTGTCAAATATTCATAATAATTTCACATCACAAGCTAATTAAAGTTATATCTTCATGTGAATAACATGTGAGCTAATAATTATTGTTATATTGTTTATAGTATAAATAGTTAATATCATTTAAATGCATTTATATGGAACATCAAATCAAATATGCAAGTGTTCTATATGGGAAATCACACTAATAAGAGAAAAGTGCATTCACTTAATTAGAAAAGGTCATTCAACGAGCAGCCGAAAGAGGTGGTCTAAGATTGAGGAACTTCGATACCCCTAGCATTCCTAGCAAAATTAGGATGGGCCTAATATCTAAGACATAATGAACTTTGGGCCCAAGTAAATAGGACTGCTCATCGATTGAGTTGACCCGGTGAATCCGATCATTCGAACCAATTCAAAGTGAGTTGAATCAATTCAATTTTCTGATAGGACCATATTCGATCTGACTCAATCAAGATTCAATCAAGATTGGGACGGATACGGATTAGAATTCTAACTCGAGTGAATCTGATCCGATAACTCGATTTTTTTTGGATACCCGCTCGGGGCCCCGGTGTCCAGGGCTACTAGCACTTGACTAATCCGTAGTCAAGAAGATGAGCAGAAATGATATTCCTCTGGTCAAATTGGTGACTCCGGAGCTCGAACTTGGGGCTACTAGCTCCCGGTCCCTCAACCCGGGACACACCCCTGCTACCAGGTGTGCCAACCGAACTTGGTTGATGACTCGATTTTTTAAAACTAAATTAATTTTAATTTAATTTAAAATTCAAAATATATTATAGTAAATTATTTAAAATATGTAATAAAAAGTATTTTATGATTTAAAATGAATAGTAAATATAATGATTCATATTAAATATTAAAAAAATAAAATAAAAAATGAACAAGAAAATGAAGAAAAATTAGTCAGGTGACCTGACCACTCGATCCGATCCAACTTAATTTTGGACGGATCGGGTTGGATCATATCTACACGCCAAAAGTAGCAAAATTCGACTCAAACCGACGTGACCAAAAAATTGGTCGAGTCAGTTCGTGTTTGGATTCGAGTCGGGTTGAACCCGACCAACGAACATCCCTATAAGTAAATGTCATGTAAGTACTACAACTATGTCCTAGATGGATGTAATGCGAACAGGGAATATTGGCTCATGGATTTAGAAGGCAATTGCAATATCATGGAATGAGGTGTGCATCAAATCCCAACTAATCATATGTGCAAGCCGGTGGAAGAGTACCTCACACCTAAGGGAAGGAGCGAAGACTGTAAGACAATCAATCCATCGAGCATATCAAATTTATATGACATCTTGATATTTTTGGTGAGCCGGATGCACTTATATCGACCCAAAAAGCTTGAGAAGTTAACCTTCAAATCTTCTTGCGGAAGGCACATGGAACACCAAAAGCAACTTTATGGAAGCTCATATGTCAACGGAACAAACCTCAAAGATTTGAAAGTTTCCTATGGTTGGTCAGTCACAATAGATTGATGAAGTTGAGCCAAAATCTATTCTTCGAGATTACACCAAGATCAAGGAACTTTGTGTTCAATTGCTTCCTCCTAGTTTGCTCTCAATTTTTTGTTTTGCCTCTATAGAACTAGCTAATTAAAGATGTGGAGCATTGTGGGAGAAGGCAGGGAATGTTGTCATGAGTGATCATCTTCAGGACATCATATTGGAAGCTTTGAACCAATCATAATGAAGGGATTTTCTAGGCAACCAACGTAGCCCCATCTCATTCCTCACCATTCACAACTTGGCCAAGAGTTTCCTTTTAGGGAAAGGTGGAAATCAAAATGATAGAACTAGATCACTCCGTTGGATATATCGGGTGGACTCCACCATGCAAGGGATGTGATTCACAAGTCTAGAGATTTTGCGAAATAGGAGAATTGGCTATGGGGTTTAACAACCAAGTTTGATCTTTCCTTGATTTTGGAAGTTGTCCTACAAAGTATTATCATCGGGTTGAAGATCACTTGAGAAAGATTTATCAAATACCTCAATATGAAAACAAAGGGGCGTAAGATTGTCGGACCAATTTTACTTTAATCAATATCTACTTGTGCCTGTTGGTTGGAGAAGAACTAGACGGTACATATAAATCATAGCCTCTGGGATAGCGATGGAGTTTCTAGCTAACTACAAAAGTTTGTATTGTGCTTTAATCCCACGAGCGTAGATTTTTAGGGCCCACACCTTTTTGGTGATCATATCGAGATTACCTTATCCTCTTGAATCCTTTGTTTTGTTTAATGTGATGTAACACATTAAGGACCATGCTCTTTCATTATAATTATAAAAAATAACTAAATGAGAGGCAAGCTCACTTAACAAAATAAAAGATTAATTAAATGCTAATTAAATAGCTTATTTAAATAAATGACTTATTAAAGCCTCCATTAATGGCCCTAGTATCCAATGTTTTAACTAGGCTAACTAAATAATTTTATTTTTTTTAAGTTGAAATGGCTGATATGTTGAAAATTAGCTAGTTTAGGGGTTCAATTAGGTTTTAATTGCTACAAAGCATTTGCCGATTTTTCTACGAGTTGTCCAATGCTCCAGATTTGGTTGCTTCCATGGAATTGGTCTACCTAGCCAAACTTAGATAACAGTGGTAGGTGTGTCTTTTTTAGGTGGGCAATAATGTCTAATTCTAAATTATTTAGTTTGCTCGTCCCTCCCACATAGTGAGAGGTTTGATTTTTTTATATTAGATCATGAACAATTTTGCAACAAAATGGAAAATACAATAATTCAACAAAAAAAAAACAAATATTGGAACAATCAAAATAAAACTTGCTTATAATTTATGGTATTTGACTGTACAAATATTTATTACAATGTGCTCTTATTTTATCATTTATTTAATGCTTTGCCTGAAAAATAAAAAAAAGTGAATCATTAGTTTATCTTTTTTATGGACTATGAGTTTTATAGCATTTAAAGTAAGAAGTAGAATACGTTTTGAAATAATGATATTAAGATTTTAAGAGTGCAGATTCAGTTTCCTTCTATTAATTTTGTAGGACAAATAAGTTGACATAAAAACGTCAGAATCTCTTACTACTAATAATTATCATAATTTATAAAAATATACAATATAATTCTATTTCAATTATAGTTATTGAAAAATTCGAATTAAGAATTATTAATATCACATCTCCCGGAAGTAATAAACAATTCTTTTAAATTTGATGTTTGTATGAAAAATATTGCGTTAAAAAAATTATCCTTCATATTTAGATATGCGAAATTCAAGGAAAAAATAGGGGACATGCAATACATGATTATGATAATTACTTTTAAATTAATAATTAAATTTAATGGTCTCTTTAATTTAATAAAATTAAATATGACCATTAATTTAAAATTGATGGTTAAAATATGAGTGCATCAAGTGGAGTACAAAGTGCTATACACCTCATTTACCTTTTCATTAGGATGTGTTGTGTTAGTTAAATCATATTTGAGCCAAAAAAATTAGAGTTTGGAGGGATGAGTCATACCTCCAAATTTCAAAATTTTCATTCCACCAATTTGATAAAATTAGAAAGAATAATTTTTTATGAATAAAATTACCCTTTTAAATTAAATATTTATTAATTTAAACCTAATTCATTGAAGACATCATTCTTCTTTGATTTGTAATTGACAGAACATTCAACTTGAGAAAATTTCGCCAATTTTTTTCCTTTTATTTAATTTTATAAATTCATCTGATTAATTTCTCTTTGTTCATACGATTTTGTAATAAAATTTTAATGTCATAATAATTTTTATCATCACGTTCGTTTATTTCTCGAATATTTGTATTTTTTTTTATATTTTTTACTTTTTCATACAATTAATTTTGATGTTTCTATCTCTTTAATTTTTTATTCAACCATTTTCTATGTATCCTATCAATAAGATGTTAATTCTTTTTCAACATTAAACCTTTCTTTTACTATCACACATGTACCCATGCCGTTCTCTCTTTCTCTGTTGATGTCACACGATCATATTCTTTTTACCGTGTTGTTCTCTCTTTCTCTATTGACGTCATATTTTTACTCTCTCTCAGTTTGGCACCGGAACCAGGCCTAGAACTTGGGCCTGGTTCCAGCGGATTCCGTCAAACGCGAACCATTTGACGGAATCCGAGGTAGAACCTCAGCCCTAGAACTTGGGGTCACGTGACCCCAATTCTAGGGCTCCAGTTTCTGCCTGCAGCAAGAACCTGGAGGTTCCACCTGCCACCTTTTTCTTTTTTTTTTCTTTTCTTTTGGTTGATGTGACATTTTTTTTCTTTTATTATTTTTATTCTTACGTTTTCTTTTCTTTTAATTTATTTTAACTTTACTTTTTCATTTATTTAATCTTAAATGTTAAATCTTAATTTAATATTAACTTAATATAATAATTCTATTTTTTTCTTTTTAATATTATCTTTTCTTTTTAATTTAAATTATCAATTCTTAAATGTTAATTATAATTTTATACCAATTCAATAATATAATTTTAAAATTATATATTTTAATGTATATTTTAACTTTTACTAATATTTTTAAATTTTATTAAAAATTTATTAATATTTTTAACGTTTATTATTAGCGAATAAAATTATTAATATTTATTAAGATTTTTAACGTTTATTAAAATTATTAACGTTTATTAAGATTATTAACGTTTATTTTAAATTATTAACTCAATACCTTCTAATTTANGTAGCAACTTTAATGCATTAATGTCATGCATATATATAGGGTTTGACGAAAGGTTTTTTTTTTCATAAGAAATGCGTATTTAATTTATCTTATATATATATATATATATATATATATATATATATATATATGTATATATATGTATGTATATATAAGTATATATTCTATATGTATAAGTATATATTCAACTGCAATCTTCTCCTAAAAATATAATCCTAAAATTTTGGTGCTATTGTATTGAGAAGTCTATCAGCGACACAATCGTCTAACCATTGCAACAATAGACTACTCGATCTTTTTACTTGTTTGGTCTTATCTTTAGATTTTGTAAGTAGTTTCTTTATCTCCTTTATTAATTATTTTTTGTCATCTTTTGTGTAGATTTTATATTTCATTTCAAGATGAGTTTTATACTTTATTTGATAATACTTGATACCGATACAACGTTAAATGTGCTATATATTTTTTGCTACAATATTACTGATTATATTTTTTGCACAATGTCTCACATGCATTTTGTTAAAATAGTCTTTCATAAAATGATTTAATTTGTTGATATTAACTTTTATTTTTTTCTTCTATTAAGTTATGAATTATATATTAAACATTTTTTATACGAGTGTACATTTCTTTGTGTAATTCATAAATCTTTGAGTCTCTATAATTTTAAGAAAAAAATTAAAATAATCGAGATTTCCCGATTTAGTTCTCGAACTAAATCGGGACGTCTCGGACCCGACCCCGATTTCAACCGGGTCAGAAATGGAACAAGTTATTTTTTTTCCGACTAAAATCGAATCAGTACCGGGACGACTTCATTCTCGACCCGAACCCGATTATGCTCACCCCTACAATATTATAATTTAATTTATCTCATCCATCACCAAAATTTTTTATTTAAATATGAATTTAATAATAATTCACCATACTCCACTCTATCAAGGGATAGACTCACAATTCAAAGAAAAAAAGTTCTAATTCTGTAGCCGTTGAACAAATGATTTCAGTCCCAGACATGTAAAAGAGAAACGATGGCCTAACGAATCCCGCACTCGAGCCCAGTGGCATGTACATGAGGCGCGCCTGGAAGCGCCACTATACTCGTCTCGCTCCTCCTCCTCCTCCTCCTCTTTCCACTCCCCATTCCGAGTTCCTCCAGCTTTGCGCCTCCGGCTCACTTCCACAAGCTCTGCGCCTGCTAAAATCCGCCGACCCTCCGCAGGACGGCTGCCTCCCCTCGAAGCCCCTCCGCTACGCCTCCCTCCTCCAGGCCTCCGTCCGGTGCCGCTCCTTCTCCCTCGGCCTCCAGCTCCACTCGCACCTCCTCAAGTCTGGCCTCGACTCCGATCGCTTCGTCGGCAACAGCCTCCTCTCCCTCTACTTCAAGCTCTGCCCCGACTTCTCCGTGACCCGCCAGGTGTTCGACGCTTTGCCGGATAAAGATGTCATCTCTTGGACCTCCATGGTCTCCGGCTACGTCCGCGCGGGACGGCCGCGCGACTCGCTCAGCGCGTTTGTGGACATGTCGGTAGTCGGCGGGGTCGAGCCGAACGCCTTCACCCTGTCTGCGGCGGTTAAGGCTTGCTCTGATCTTATGGATGCGAGGCTTGGAAGGTGCTTCCATGCGATGGTTCTGGTGCGCGGATTCGAAGGGAATCACGTGATCGCTAGTGCTCTGGTTGATATGTATGGAAGGAGCCGTGCGGTGGAAGATGCGATGCAACTATTTGCCGAAATGCGTGAACCTGATGCAATTTGCTGGACTTCCGTCATCTCAGCGTTAGCAAGAAATGATCGATTCCAAGAGGCACTGAACTTTTTCTATTTAATGATGAGAAGTAAGGAGCTGAGTATGATTCCAGACGAGTTTACCTTCGGTACCCTTATGACTACATTGGGTAACTTGGGTAGGGTGAGACAGGGTAAGGAAGCTCATTCTAAGATCATTGCAAGCGGGTTCGGTGGAAATGTAGTCGTAGAGAGCAGCACGGTTGATATGTATGCAAAATGTGGACTCGTAAAAGACTCCCAGAAGGTATTTGATCGAATGGCAACAAAAAATGCAGTGTCTTGGTGTGCCCTGCTTGGAGGTTACTGTCAGAGTGGCAAATACAAAGCTGTTCTCGATCTGTTCCGGAAGATGAATAAGGAGGATGATCGCTACAGTCTTGGTACTATCCTTCGGGCTTGTGCTGGACTTGCTGCCGTGAGACAAGGGAAGGAGGTACATTGCCGTTATTTAAGAACTGGTGGCTATAGTGACGTGATTGTTGAGTCTGCATTGATTGATCTGTATGCAAAATGCGGCCTTGTTGACTACGCACATTGTATCTTTTCTAATATGTCAATCAGAAACTTGATAACTTGGAACTCTTTGATCTGTGGTTCTGCACAGAATGGGAGAGGTGACCAGGCCATTGAGATATTTGAGGACATGATTAGCAAAGGGGTTAAGCCAGATTACATTAGTTTCGTAGGAGTGATGTTCGCCTGCAGCCATGGAGGTTTGGTGCAACAAGGAAAGAATTACTTTAAATCGATGAAGCAAGATTATGGCATCACACCTGGGATTGAACATTACAGTTGCATTGTTGATCTCCTCAGCAGGGCCGGGCTACTTGAAGAAGCAGAAGATTTGATAAACAACGCAACTTGTAGAGGTGATTATTCACTGTGGGCTGCTCTTTTAGGTGCTTGTGTTACCCATTCAAACATGGAAGTGGCAGAGCGTGTGGCCAACAAATTGATGAAGTTAGAACCACAATATCACTTGAGCTATGTTCTCGTAGCAAATGTCTACAAGAAAGCTGGTCGGTGGAATGAAGCCATGGAAATATGGAAGTTGATGAAAGAAAGAGGCGTAAGGAAAGATCCTGGTAAAAGTTGGATCGGAGTAAATCAAACAACCTCCTCCTACTTTGCCAATGCCTATCTATGCAAGGCTGAACCTGAAGATAATATAGACGATTTCTCATATATGGAAAGTACTCATTCTTTGTGATTGGAGCTTATGGGTCAACATGGCACAAAGACAGGTCAGGGGTTAAGATTATCTCACACTATTCTTTTCCTCTATTTTATTCATAAGATTATTCGAGACCATTTGTTTTGTTAACATACTTATGGCATTGAGTTATGTTATCCCACTAAAAGGTGATCTTTGTTCGATAGTCTTATGAAAATTATTGCACAACCTATGCTTGCATTTCCTTTTAATTATGCACGGTTATTTTGGAAGGTACACTTTAGAGGGACCGACTTATAACAAGACATTTCTTCCTTGCTGAACTTTTTAGTTTTCCTTGAAAAATATGATGCCCCATGTTATTTCTGTTGATCTCGACCTGAAATATTAAATTGTAGTCTAACATGCGTTGATGATAATACAAATCAAGGTTGGAAGTAATCAATCTTTAAAATTAATCAGCAAAAGACGAATTTCGACAGAGAGAGAAATCCAAAATTTTAAAATATTTTTTTAATTACCATTGAAATAAATAATTCTTCTTCATACATGCGCTTTTATAAGATTCTAATATTTACTAAAATTAAAAACCAATGACTACTACAGTTAGGAAAAATAATAAAAGATACAACCTGGAACAAATTAGGACTATAGTTCTTAATACGATTAAGAATTAAAATAGAAGAAAGTAAAATGAAAATAATTTAAAGTTCTAAGACTGCTCATAGAACTCTTCTTACATCAAAGTAGAAGCAACTTAAGTACTTAACAAAGCAATCTTTTAATAAAGCACATCAAATGAAGCCTAGAAAGTGGTGTGGCGGCAGCAATGGTTTTCTGTACTAGTCCCTCCTACCTTTTAATGGGAGTGACTAGCGCAGAGGGTTTGCAGCTGCGTTACAGTTTTGCAGTGACTGTTGACATTACCATATTATGGAAAATTTTTAATGATAAATGGATGCACATATAAAACGCCTAACGAATGCGTCCAACCTAACTACTTGTAACCATACAAAAAAGCCCAAGGAATGTGTCTAAGCTAATTACTTGTTCCAGGTTTACTGAAATTAGGGTAAACTCATTGGAACTTTAGCAGCACCCAGAAGATGTAGTGCACTGCGGTTTTCTGCATCAGTGCTGAGCTGAATCATCCAACACTTACAGATATTTTAAGAGTTGAACATATCGTGCAAGAAAATAATAGAAGTGTTTATTAGAGGATGAACAACTTAGAACGAATATTTAGATCACAGACACTTCCTAGTTTAAAGCTTATGTTTCCACAACTTCTTACAATCAATTAGGGACTGCAAAATAAAAAATGGGCAGAAAATAACAGACAGGAAAGCCAGGTTTATAGAAACTGTACACACACTCTACTGTCACACCCTACTGCTTCTAGTTCTCCCTAATTACATTAAATAATATGTTTACACGTGTTCCATGCAAGCTGTATTATTTCTACAATGGTGATATTTGTATGTGCCTTCATTTTGAAGTATCATCTTCGCCCGTTTGTACCATGTGCTGCAGCAGCCCTCTCGGCAGCTTCTCCATTTCCTCGGAAGTACATGTATACTTGCTGCATTACCATATCAAAACAAATAGTGCTGTTAATCCCCTCGGAATAAAAGACATCGATGTTAGTTGCTGTTGGGATTATCTGGATTTGAAATCCTTGATTTAAATCACAGTGGTGTCAGTGCTCTTCATAAGTTACAGTTTTTTCATGCGTCTAATGTTTTCATGAAGACTATGGTTTCAATTTTTGAGAATACTTTTTTTTCTGTTTCAAAAGATCTTGTCAGCTAGGATAATTGATGGACTAACATTGTAAGAATACTACTTGAAGACAGCCTCCAGAACAGTTGTCACATATGTGCAACTTCCGTAATGAACATAAATCTCTGTTTAAGCAAGAAATAACCTTATTGTACGTGATTAGTAACTTCTCTTAATTTAATCATAAATTTTAGTTAAGATCTTGACAGATTTTTGAAAACCTGATATTTATCTTCATTCCTATTTATATAGCCTGAAGCTAAAAGAATATGACCTGAAGGACCCAGAGGCTGACAAGTGACTCGAGGCAGAAGAAGCCGAAGCCAATGAAGTAGATGATCTGCATGCAAAGAGGTATTGCATCATGTCATGCAAATTGATCAGGCAAGCTTTGTTAATGTAATCAAGAATTTTTTGTCTCAAACTAAAGAGCAAACATTCCAACATCATGTGCTAATTAAAGTTAGAACTAAAACCATCAACATAATATATAGAACTAATCATTATATGATAGTTTATTTGAAAAAATATCCATATCATGCAACTAAGCATGCTTCATCATATACTTACCCCAACTATAACGCTGTCTCCTATAACATCTATAGCTGACAGAATTCCACTGCACCAGACACATCAAAAGTTTCATCAGAACTTATATGACCTTGAAAAAATAAAGTGCAGAGGTGCACATGGAATAAAAAATAACTTTCTTAGAATATGCAGAAACACCATGACTGATACTTGCAAATACAGATCAAATCACTCTATACTGTTTGCTGATCTGTAAGCTTGTAATTAAATGCTCATGTCCATAACTAGAATATGCTTTATTGTAGTAAAAATACGGGCTGAAGAAAATAGGTTTTAACCATCTGAAGATTCCATGTTTTACAAAAAATATCTTAAATATTTTAGAACTTCATGTTTAAGAACATATAATGAATCTTACGTGAAAGATTTCCCTTTGAAAAAGATTGGAGGAGCAACGGCTGCTACGATGCAGAAACCTATGTGAATCTGTCAAGTAAAGAAAGAGGAATTTATATGAGTTCACTACTTTTTCCCCCTTTCAGTAGTTCTAGAGTATTGTTCATAACAATCAACCAATCAATTTGTACCAGGTAAAATAGGAAAAACCATCCGAACTTCAAAGCGCTCCCAGTCCTGAAACATAAAACGTGATAAATAAACAATTTTTAACCTGGACGAATAGTTCTGCATCATATATTATATGTGGATATGCATGTATGAGTGCATATGAGAATAAGAATAAAAGGTTACCTCATAGCACGGTAAAGAGGGCGATACCATAATACATAAGCTCCTGGGACACCAGCAACAAAATAGATAACTGCAAGAAACCATATCTTTACACCTGCAAGATGGTTCCATAATTGAGGTTTTGATTAATCTTCACTAGAAATAATAAATCACAATCTATTGAAGGGACAATTGTTGATTGACCATGATAGGACCCATTAGCTTACCTTCCCCCTTGATCCAAGCTGCTAGAGTTGCAATAACATTCCAGGACAGACACGCAGTCAAGCCTGTATAACAATCACAAAGTAAACTATTTATCGAACAAGCTTATACAGATAACTGCCTAAATGAAAAAAATTCCGTATACTGATGGCATCAAGTTTAATATACAATTTCTGTCATCCTAATTTTATCTCTGAACAGATGTTTTAATTTACAATTTAGCATGTAAAATTGATGAATCTTGGGCAGTAGTTTGTGGGCAATCATACCTAGGAGAGATGCAAATGCAACGTATTGAAGCCTCTGCAAGTAAATGGGTATTTCATTTGCGATGTCATGATGAATAATTGGGAAAAAAGATGGCCAGTTTTTCTCTTCCAGGACAATTCCAGCTGCTCAAAGGTCAAGCAAAAGCAAATTATGTGTACAGGTGAATGAAAGGAATACTTCAACCACTTCACAACTTCAAAATAATGCAAAGAAATAGTACCCCGTTCTACTGCTGCTTCCCTCCGCCTAATAGCCTGTGGAAGCAATACAAGGTACATGACTCACAACAGTGTAAATAATTACATAATTTCAAAAGGTTTTTGTATTCTCTTGTTCGTTATTAATTCTGATAGAAGATGAAAAAGATATTAGTTGTCGTTCTAGTCCTTTTTTTGTGACATATACACTCAACTGCCACAAATTTCAGCATATCACAGTGCAGCAAGTGGCCTAAAAGATCTTAACTGTATCAAACATGCATATTATTATAATAACTTGGTTACCAGGCCTGAAGGAAATGAAATATCTATAAGAAGAATATGAACCGCAGCAAAATTCTTCGGGCTATTGAAGAGGTATTTCTACTTGTACCAAATGAAATTGCTGTACACAGCTCGATAACAGTACACTTTTAACCTCCTATCTATCAACAATGGTACATGATGACGATACATTTATATAAAGTGCAGCATTAATTCGCCAAGTTCTGGTTCAGGATGTAAATACCTCCTCTCTCTTCCTCAGTTCATTTTCTCTGGCTTGGAGCTCTAACTCCTTCCTTCTCTGATTCTGACATGAAACTCAAAGAGTAAGTGCCAAAACGGGTGTATATATGCCCAATTGCTATAGCAAAATATGTCGAAATAGCTTGGCTTATATCCCAAAGGTAGCGAAAGTTCATGTTTCACAACTCAGAATGGTGCTGATGAGTAATTGCAAGTCATAATATCTGGCTTACCTGTTCTGAATCAAGAGGAATATCTACTACTGGACTCTTATCATTGAAGAAATCAGCTGGTTCTGGAGGAAGAGGTGAAAGCCTGGAATTATTAGAGACTGCTCCAGGACGCTGCCACATCCAAAGAAGAGTGCAAGAAATGGCCAAGAAGTAAGCATCATAAGAACTATCATAAAAAAAAGTTACTATCGGGTTTAATGCATCTACAAGGCACTTATGCTTTGTAGAGATGCATAGTACATCTTAACCTTCAGTGTACAATACTGTCTTAAAATTGATAATTGTATATCGGTTGTTTATACATTGGAGGGTTAAAATATGCTCCACATACTTATAAAGCATAAGTACTTTGTAAGTGCACTAAACCTTTTATCTTACTACTATTCACTACTTTACCAACGAAAATAATCAGACAAACAGTTCAAATTGGGTGTGCAAAGAAACTTTGCAACAAACTGCTTTCACTCGTCTGAAGGTGCCAAAATTAGCTTACTGTTAATTTATCATAGCACCAGTTTTTTTGGTCATCAACTATTACATAGGTTAAGCTAACGGTTCAATTTGTGGAATCAATGAAAAAAATATTTAAATATTGATCCTCATAATTGATAATCTTAAGGGACCCAAAGAGCTCATTCCTGCATGAATTGGTCTGATCTCAGTCATATATTAGTCTTCTACTCATTTTGATTGATTCCTTCCTTTTTACTCAAGACAGTTCTATGGTTAATGCAAATCCATAGGCTCCAAATATCTTCTATCATTTCCTATCTTAATCTCACTTCATTCCTGTTTATACAAATCCTACCATCCTAAATCAGTCATGAAACTTATCAAAATTTATATGTTTACAGCAAACAAAAGTTAACCACTTAATAAATCAAATTGTTGGAACATCAGATTGGGATACCAAATCCTATCCTTACCTTCCTATCATCCAAAATATCCTATCACAGTGAATAATTTACACACTCATCATGCAATTAACGGAAACAAATTTCCTTTCCTGTCTTTATTGATTCTAAAAGCTGCAAGACAAGCAAGCTCTAGCACGAAGAACTCTACCAAGCTTATGCATATCATGAAAGTTTCTTTGTATAGCTTGACAAACGTATATAGAAACACAGTTCAATAAGGCAAGCAGAAGAATTTGGTGCAGCTGATGAACTCACAGAGAAAGGATTGACGTTTTCCTCGTCGAAGGGGTTGGGGTCGTACCTCCTCGCCATTAGAGATCAATACAGGTCAACTATCTCTACAAGGAGGAGGAGGAGGTGGAACAAAAACAAACTTGCTCTTGGGAAAAAGAAGAGAACAGTTGGGAGGTTATTTTTCTTTTTCTTCTTCTTCTTCTCGAGTTTTAATATTAATTTCTTCAATTCCTTCCTCGTGTTCTTTTGTGACTTCACGGGGTTATGAGGAGATAGAAACCAACCGCCTCTGTTTTCTTCCTCGTGTTATTTTTTACCTGCAATGTGGACGCCTGAGACACGCAACTGATTGAAGAGGAGAGAACACATTACAGCCGTCTGATGGACGGGGGTGTCGAATGTTTGGATGATATATGATCCGTCTGATGGATGGGGCGTCAAATGTTTGGATGGTATCTGATTGATTTTTTTTTTTTAAAAAAAGAATTGAGACCACTAATTAGTTTTTATATAGCCATCCATTTTCAGGAAAAAAAATCATATAAGTATATTATTATAAACTATAAAATTTTTCGGTAGACCTATTTTCTGACTAAATATCACAATTTATTTTTTATTAGTCTGTCTAGTTTTGTGATTAAAATTTATAATACTATTACAATAATATATTCATTAACTTTACTGTACGGTAATTTTGTGGTCGTTTCTTTTTCTTCTTTGTTGTTACAGCGGACAAGTTGTGGTTTTCTCTTTCATGGTCAATTGACTTATGGAACGTTCTATTTCCATCTCTGACGAGTCAAAATGTTTGATTCGCAACATGTTTCAATGCGCTGTTCAAACTGCTCTTCTCCTTTCTAGAGATGTTTGACACGATTTTGATCTGGAAATTTGATCTCAGTTCCATTTTGGCATGCTAAAAAGAGGAAAAATGAGGTTATTGGTCATAAACAAATTTATTAGAGTGCTACATCATCATAATAATCCTTCTAAAAACCCTTTTAATATCTCACAAATGACATGACTGTAATATTGTGAATTTTTTAGGGTATTTTAATTATGTGAGTGTTAGGAAAATTTTTAGGAGGATGTGAATTTTTTCAATTTATTAATAACCTGTAAGCAACTCCAATGGCGGAACCATAAATTACATTGAACTCACAAATTATCATATGATTAGTTAATGATTAGTATTATCAATTTTTATTATATAATGTGCAACATTAATGCAATTCAGTCTTGGTAATAAATTATTAGATTATTTAAATTAATTTGAATTCCATTTAAAAATGTTTTGGAAAACAATTATTAGATACATTCGAATGTGCAAAAATAATAATATAAACTCAACTACATAATAATCTAATAAAGAAAGAAGATAAATGGATAATGAAATTATCAATTAAAGATATAAAAAAAAGAATGACATTTTTTGTAGTGAAATATATTTGCATCATGGAGATTATATTTTCTCTTAAAGATTATTTAACACCACTATTAATTTGAAAAATAAATATCGGAAGAGAAAAAAAATTCTAAGTTTAGGAGTTTAAATTCAACATTCAAACAAAAGATAAATAAAAAAGAAGACGTGAAAAAGAATATAATATTTCTTTTATGGAATAGCAAAGTAAAATAAGACGTAATAACTAGAACTGTAAACACAAATGGTATTTGTTACGAAATAATACATTTTATATTTTAAATAACTAAAACATTTTTTCTGTGGAATAGAATACTGGATTGTATAGTTTAATAGAGCTGCATCATATTTATTGTGGAATAATAAAATTTATTCCAATAGAGATAAATGCTATTTTCTATGAAACAACAAAATTTAAATATAAGAGCGAAAGTAAATAAAAAATAAAAAGAGCAGAAGCAAAAGATAAATCGAAAAATAGAAATGGATACAAATATAGTGCCACTACTAAGCATGACTCAGATCCACCATGTCACCTCGGCTTGGTTCAACCCGATCTTCCAAAAAGTTTTTCTGGTCCAAAATATATCAAAATCATGTCCAGTTGTTTAAAAATCATATTTAATTCAAGTCGGGAACTAGATATGAATCCAAGAAACATAAATTTATTCTTGACCTAAATATTTTATATTATAATAGATAAGTACATCATAATATATATTATTTATATTATATTATAACTTATCTTTTAAATAGTCATATATAAAATGATTTTATTAATAATAATAAAAAAATTCTAATTTCCATTAATTAATATTTATAGATATTATAAATATATAATCTATTTTAAATAAATAAAATTAGGACTAGGTCATTCCAATTTTATTTCAAGATGATCCGATTTGGGACCTAGCGGGGATATGATCTCATTTTTTAAGATCTGACTAAAATCGGGATGGGATGACCTGATTCCAAACAAATTTTGCTCAAGCCTAAAATCCATATAGAGAATTGACCTATGCATCTGGACGCTACTACTACATATGTGGCATTACCTTTTAGCAATTATCCTATCTACAAGTGCTTTGTAGGTGCATTAATTAGTGACAAAGTTTAATGTAGAGATAAAGCATATCTTGGTCTTTTAATATTAAATAAATGGTGAATCTAATAAATCATATTCATTTATCAATTTTAAAATCTATCAGTATTTATTGGTGACCATCCAACATTCTATGAATGAGATTGATGAGTGTCTAGATGCAAAATGATAAATATCACATCCAATGGCACATAAAAAGTTATGATACATATACACACACAAAAGGCATCAAAAATCTCATGAAATAATTGAATTCACATATTTTGAATCACGAGAAGATTGTGTGGCAACTGCACTACAATGATGTTCGTTGTTACATATACATTTTTTTTTCTACTTGTGAATTCCACGAATTGTTTGAAATATTATCTCAGCAATATATATCTTGCATCAAAAAGATATATCTTTTGTTCTAGTGATTCAATGTTTCATTACATTTTTGCCTTCAAATACCAATGCAAATAGTTTCTATTGATTCAGCAGATGCATGGGAAGTAAAATGTCTTAATCAAGAAAAATCTGAAACTTTTCATAGGACAGTGAAATATATGTATGCACGAAATAGATTAGAAGCCAGTTACCAACTGCACCGAGTTGGATGACACTTTACTTCTGTCACTAAAATCTTATGATAAACATTTTGAATGCCCGAGGACAACAAGGGCAAGAACTAAAAGAACAAAAGACGGGGCAAAGAAGAAATGTCCCAAGTCCAACCATAAAATGCTTGACAAGGCAACTCAGATTGATAGGCAACAATCTGAGGACAATCTATATTTGTTGGTAGCAGAGATAAGCAGAATGGCTTGGAACTGAATGTTAGAAAGCCCTGAGATTGCATCAGCTTCTCCATCTTAGATCTCTGTAATCTCTTCCAGAATACGAGCAAGGTCTTGGACAACTTCAGACATTGATGGCCTGAACTCTGGTACCAGCTGCATAACAAACTTTATACTTAATTTGGACTGCATACCTAGAATCTTTTTTTATATCTTTACTACTATTGTTTTTTTATTTTGAAGAACCAGGTTATGTATAACATCATTTCTTCATCATAATAACTTGAATTATAACATTAACTAATTCAAAGTGATTTCTGAATTTGTCATTACTTGAGAGGCTCTAAAAACTTTCAAACTTGCAACTATACACTAATGACATAAAAGCAACTGATCCTGGAAACTAACTGATCAGGTTATGTTATGATATAAAAAACAATATTTCCATTCATTTCTTTACTTCGTTTTACTAAGGCATTGATCTTTACCCTCAACATATGCTAGAACAACAAGTTCAGCACTGTTTGAGAGAGTTAGCATAGTGATGGATGGATATCAGAACCTTAGTGTTGCTTGAATAAGATAATTCAAGCCTATGCGGGAAAGGATGAAATGCATGAAGTGAAACAAATTAGCTGCATTTCTTTACTAGAATAAAGTTTATTTCCTCTTACATAAAGTGGTTCTCAAGTCATTGACAATAATTATTCCCAGTTAGGCCTTCAACTAACTAGCTTTAATACTCGGAAAACCTGACATCGTCACTTAGGCTAGCTGGTTGATGAAGGCCTCTGAACTATACCCTAAACCATAATTCAAATGTTTATAAGCTCCCACACCTATTAAGTGGTTAATTAAGGAAATTAACTATACCAAAGACTCTTAATAGCAGGTATATGCTGAAACAGTTGGACAGGATGAAAAAACAAGAGCATCAAAATTGTGGATTACAATTACCATATGGAACTTTAACTTCACTACTTTGATTCTTTTAAGAAAATGTCACAGTCGTATGTGCTTGACTTTGGAAGGCTATAAAAAGTACCTGTATGCAACGGCTGATGATGTCTGCAAACCTTGAGAGTGATTTAACAGGATACAACCCATTGACAGCAGGATCCACCATTCTTGTTAATGAATTGATATCATGAAGCTGAGAACTAGCCCATTTTACAAGATGCTGCTCTTCTCGAGGTAATGAGCTACAAAACATAGATAAATTAGTTTATGATGCTCAGAAAAGATCCAATTATAGGCTCTGTAACAATAAGAAACTAACGTGTCATTAGGTCTCCGTCCAGTAAGGAGTTCTAACATGACAACTCCAAAGCTATAAACATCACTTTGTTTGCAATAAACCCCAGAGTCGCTAACTTCTGGAGCGTGGTAACTGGATATGCAATCTGATAACTGGAAGTAAGATCAGAGGTTGTTCTGTTTAGACGAGCAAATAAAAGCATGTAAAGTTTCAAGTTCTCTCAATCAGAAAATATTAGAAACTGGAGAACATGATATATACTAGTGACTGATAACATTTGATATTATCATATACCAGATCACGTCAGACATCACCCAAAAAAAGAATATGTAGTAAATAACTCTCTGAATTGTCAGAACACTGTAACTCAGATTTTTTTTAGGGGAATTCAGATATGTTAACATTCCTGAAAAAGTAGCTACACATTCTATTGCACAGTAACTTTAAGCTTGCCTGGGTCAAACTAGATGATGATACTGAGGCAAGCCCACATTCTGAAACCTGCACAGCTAGTTCATCATCAATGAGAATGATGCTAGGTTCAAACCTTTGATGAACGATAGGTGGTTGGCAATGATCATGAAGGTACCTTTAAGCACAGAACCACAGATGCATCTGTAATTGAGAATTTTTTCGAGCAGACTGACAATTTTTATAACAAAGAAGGAAAAAAGAAACAGTTGGTGGCACAAGTACATACTCTAAAGCTTTTGCAGCTCCCAATGCCACCTTGATACGTGCATTCCATGATAGTTTTTTGAGATCATTTTCATAGTGGAGGGCGTCATGTAGGGTTATGTTACTGAAGTAACTGTACACAAGTAATTGTTGACCAAATTCCATACAGTATCCCACAAGCTCAACAATGTTAGGATGCCGAATCATGGAGATACTAGTTACCAAATTAACGAAATTATCCTCTGCAATTAAGTCCATGTTCCTGAGTTTCATAATTGCCAGTAGCTGAATCAAAATAACATTAGTTGGAACCATAAAGAAATGTAATGGCGATGGCACAAATCAGATCAATAACATAGTAGTTCGATAATAATCATTTAAGAACACAAAACCAAACATACTTACCTTTCTTTCTGGAGTCTCTCCTAGATATACTTGTCCGATAATGTCATCTTTGATCAGATTCTCCTCACTGAAACTATTTGTACACTGTTGAAGGGTAGCAACAGAAAAGGATGTCGTAGAATTTGACGGAGTATGAATAGCATGACTAATAGAGTTCTCGTTTGTCATTTCTATTGGTTTCTTGAAAAGTGTCTCAAAATCGAATGACATGTTAATTTCTTCAGTTTCTAGCATATCAATCTTATGTTCCTTGCGACTTTTATCTGATTCCTCAGAAACTGCCAACAAAAATGTAGATGTCAGTGGAAAAGTACAGGAGCAATTTATCAGATCAACCACAATCGGCCAAGATATGAGTATTTTACCTTTATCTATTATTGAGTTTGATCTATCTAATTTAGTCCAGATATGATGGTTCTGAGACTTGTTATCTATCTCGGTATCTTGCCTTTTTGCAATTGTCTGGTGCTTCAGTTTTTCTTTCCGTTTTGAGGTGAAAAACATAATAATTAGCAATCCAATAAGTAAAATGCAGACAGCTATGGCTGCAATCCCGATAATTTTTGGGACTGAAATCTTATTAGTTTTCCCTGGAATATCTGGGATAGGACCATAAGCATAGTTGGGAGAAGGTGCCTCTGACCTAGGTATCGGAGGCAATGGAGGTTGTGGAAACATTGGAGAAGGAGCAATGCTTGTGTTGAATGGGTTACCATCCCTCCTGCAGAAATTATTAAAACGTTTTATAGCATTTTCATGGTTGCTAGCAATCACCCAGGCCAAGTACTAAGTTTGTCTCTAAGAGAACATTCAGCTCACTTACCTAAAATTTGGAATATTGAACAGGTTGTCTGGGATTGGTCCTGAGAACAGATTATTTTCTATGTTTCTGTCAAATATAAAATATATAAGTAGCTATAGAGCAACAATGTAAGTGACATGGACATACACAATTGTACAAGTTTTTTTAGTCTTAGCCTCCACTTGTTTTACAGATAATAGAGTTAGTTTTTTTTTTCAAGGTTTAATAAGGGATAAATAAAGCTGAATGTATATCTATTAACAATATATTCCTGATGCATCTGAAAACATGAAAATAGCCTCCATGTAAGCATTAAAAGTTGTAATGTGAAAACAACTTGTATCTATTGATAAAAAAAGGTATCGGAGTTGTCCTATTTGGTAGCTCTTAGAAAATAATGTTGCATGTTAACAGTGATGGGACAAAGTCTTAACAATTATACAGCTGCAAAAAAGAACATTGAATGTATTCCATTATATCTACTTGGTATAAAGAATAATTAACAATAGGTCAGCCTCTAATATAAACTTATGGGAAATGCATTTTTCCTGCAACTTGAATCTTAATTTATATTGTTAAAAATGATTTTCGAACTAAGAAGTGGCATATGAAGAGAGTACAAATCCTGGAGATGAAGATCTTGCAAGACATTAAGGGTTCCAGAAAGTTGATTGTTTTGCAGATGCCTGCACAATAAGCACATGTGAGTATTCAAGTTCCTTCCATAAAACTAGCATAATCAGCAATGGTGATAGATAGACACTCACAGAACGGACAGAGTGGATAAATCTTCCATGGAAGGCGGCAATTGCCCGTTCAAATTGTTAAAAGAAAAATCTCTACTCGGAAATGAAGTGTTAGAACCATGAATATCAAAGGAAGAAAAATAGATACTAATGACAAATAGTTCCTACAAGTTTATCAGTCCAGTGAGACTCTGAAAAGCATCAGGCAGTTCCCCAGTCAAGAGATTGTTACTTAAAGACCTGAGTAAACAAATAGACAAATATAATGATATAAAATACAAAAGTGCAGTAACATTCTAAAAGTACTTACATGTCTGATAAAAGTGTCAATTCTGCCAATGATCCTGGGATGCTTCCTGTTAACCGATTCCCTGAAAGAAAACTAAAACAAGAGACAAGAACAAAAAGAAAGTATTAACAAAAGAATAAAAAACAAACACAAAAAACAAAAAAACAAAGTTACATACAGTTGCCTAACTGTAACAGGTAAATTCTCCGGTATGGTTCCACCAATCAGGTTATTGCTTAAATCCCTAATGCAGAAGTAGAAAACCAATTCATCATCCATGACATATTGTTCAATATTAACAATATTTCTCTCATGAAAGAAAATGGAAGGAATTCAAATATCCAATAAATAAGTAGACATAATGATGGTAAAAGCAGTAAACTGTAAAACTTACATTGTTATCAGTGAAGTGAAATTTACCAAAGTATTGCTCAGTTGACCTCCCAAATTTGCGTTATTAAGTACTCTGTCAATAGATGAGATTGGTGACAAGAAATGATCATGCAACATAGAAGAATCCAAATGGCAGGGATCAGATGCATACATTGAAGTTATATTCGAGTTGACACACTGCACACCTTGCCACTGCTCGACACAAGGATCTCCACCAGTTACAGTCCACCCAAGAAGAGGAGGCATGCCCAGTGCAACAAATAGGGTATTCATTGCATAAACTGGAAAGAACCAAAGTTCAGTAAATACAATGAAATTTTAATGACTTTATGAAAAACAATGCAAGAAAAAATATTATCTTAACTGAAGTATAAACAAAAACATACTCTGATGTTTGAAAAATCAAGGCTTACCATCTTGCTCACAAGTATATCCATGGGAAAATGGCATGAAGAAGACCACATTCAAACTCACAGTAATCCATACAAATGCCCTCAAATATGACACTCCAATGATCTTCATATCATCAATCTGTTCGTGGAGTTGGAAAGCCAAAACCTTAAATAAAAGAAGAGAAAAAAAAACATGAATATAGATCAGAAATTGCATACATCACCTATACTTGTTTGATTAAACCAATAAAGGATGACTCATAGCAAAGGGAAAATAAAAGGCAGGAGCAAAACAACCACATTATTTAGCTTCCATCAAAGAATTTTCTTTAACAACTCTTCTTTAAAGTTAATTATTGCCATCAGAATTCTTCTCCATGCATCACTCCTACATTTCACAAATAATATTTTTACTCCTTTCTCTTTCCTTATTTCTTTACGATATCCAAACTTTTTGACAACCAAGGAGACATTTTTAAACAAATACGACTAAACGGAAGTTGGAAGAAAATTTTGGTTAGCATGATGCTTCATCTACTAATTTCCCGTAGTAAAGCAGCCTCCTTTATCAAACCTATTAAATCCCCAAGAAAAAAAGAAGAACAACAAGAATGGAAATGCAACATAATTAACAAAAACAACAGGAATTTTACAGAAAAATGATCTTTCTTTAACCATTTGTTTCAAGAAGTTACAGATGACTGAACACTCGATTCTGTGTCAAAGTATAACGCACTGCCGTTGGTTTTGCTACGAATTGAACACAGATGCCGCGGTCTCCAGGTACCAAAGAGTCACTAAACAATGTACGAAGCATCAAGAAAGCACTCAACAAACCGCGAGAGTTACTAGTGAAACAGAGCACAAATACCGAACAAGAGTCCACAGAACAGAGCTTTTCTAAGTAACAAAACTTAACCTGGGAAAGAAGAAGAAGAAGAACAACAACAGCAACGAGATTGTTCAAAGTGCTTGCAGAGAGAAGTATTCTTCCAAGTCCTCCAAGGTAAAGAAAAAGCCAAGAGAAAAAAAAAGCGCTTTGGAGGAAAAAAAAGAAAAGGTTAGGGAATGATCTTTTGATACTTTTTTAATTTAATATTTTTAGGGAGAGAGAGAGAGATTTGAAGTTAGGACTTAAAATCTGGCGAGATATCAAAAGATTTTGTTTCCTTAAATCTTATGTTAATAATAAATTTTACTTTAACATCTTCAAGATTTTTACTTACAGATTATAAATTATTTTATGTTTTACTAACCCTCAAACTATTCGAATATTTCCAATTTATTAAAATTAATATATAAATATATATATATATATGTACGTAAAATGTCACTTTTGCTCCACTATTGCTTTTATTTACATTCTAAGCTATGTTCATCTATTTTTTTTGTTTATTTATATTCTTTTACAATGCATGAGAAATGATGCGTCGTTGAAGTAAGTCAATCTAAATTTCTTTATAAGCTGCATTGCGTAAAATAATTTAAAACCATTAAATGAATATTTTTCTTATTATAAGTAATAGCTTTTATAGTTTAAGAATAAATATATCAAGAAGTTTATTTATTGTGGTATTATTCCAAAAATGACCCCATCGAATTTGTCTTCATTAAACTTATAAAATAAATAAATATATAATTATAGACAAACATTTTTTTTATTATCGATAAAATGGAGACATAAAGAAGGAAATAAAATGAGATATGGCTTCATGCACCAGAATCTAAATAACTAATGCTCAAATTTATTGTGATTATTAAAATGGGAAGGATTAGAGAACACTATTGGGCCCATCAATTTCGAATTGGGCCAAAACGGCGTACAGTTTATCACGTGATTCAAGTCCCTTTTAACTCGGGAATTATTAATTTAATTTCAGAAGAATTAGTGTTAAATTCTATCTTTTCTCAATAATGAAATTATCCTGATATTTTCGTTAACTGAAACACAGCCCGTTATTATTCGAATCATCTATTTGTTGGTGAGTTAAGATTTCTACCTATGCATCAAAAGATAGTGCTTACAGTAATAACTGATAAATAATAAAAATAAAGAAAAAAAAAACTATTAAAATTGTTAGGGATAAACTAATATATATATATATATATAATATATATAAAGAGGAGAGGTCGAAGCCACGAGAAGAAATCAAGTGGCGTGTCGAGAAGATGCCAAGTGGCGCGTTAGGAAGAAGACATATATCATATCATATATTAGATTATAGTTTGAGAAGTTAGAGAAATTGAATTATAGATTAGATTATAATTTGAGAGAGAATAATTATGTACTTAGATTGAAATTATGTATTTATATTAAAAAAATATTTAAAACTTTCGTGATATCATAAAATTAAGTACTAGATTATAATTTGAGAGATGATAATTATGTACTTGGATTGGATTTATGTACTTAGATTAGAAAAGATATTTAAAACTTTCGTGATGCCATAAATTAAGTATTTGGATTAGAATTCTACCAAGTGTATTACGTGAGAGTTAGATTGAATTTATGTACTTAGATTATAAAAAAAAATATGTAAAACTTCCGTGATGCCAGAAAATTAAGTACTAGATTATTACGTGAGAGTTAGATTGAATTTATGTACTTAGATTAGAAAAAATATGTAAAACTTTCGTGATGCCAGAAAATTAAGTACTAGATTATAATTTGAGAGATAACAATTATGTACTTGGATTGGATTTACGTACTTAGATTAGAAAAGATATTTAAAACTTTCGTGATGTCATAAAATTAAGTATTTGGATTAGAATTCTACCAAGTAAATTATGTGAGAGTTAGATTGAATTTATGTACTTAGACTAGAAAAGATATTAAAAACTTTTGTGATGCCATAAAATTAAGTACTTGGATTAGAATTCTATCAAGTGAATTACATGAGAGTTAGAAAGATGAATTGAATTATATATTATATTATAATTTGAGAGAGAATAATTATGTACTTAGATTGGATTTATGTACTTAGATTAGAAAAAAAATATGTAAAAGAGGTTAATATAATGGGATTTTAAAACAAAAAAAAATTCTCGATAATTTCAATTCTCGAGGGATGGATTTGGGTTGTGTAGTAATTCTTGAAACAAGCATTTATTTCTCTCTTAGTCCACTTGGAAACTACTCTAATAATAATGTTTACAAACTTAATCTTCTTGGCTCTTCTTATTGGACTTAATTGTAGAGGTATTAGTAGTTTGAGTCGCACAATTCTTTGATATCTAAAAGACTCGATATATAAATTTTAGATTATTTTTTTATCATAAAAATTCTAAGATTGTTGAGAAAAAAATTAACGATTGCAATTCTTTTGGGATCAAATTAATTTAAGATAATTAAATTTTAAAAATAACATTTTTTTCTATGTTTAAAGCAAGACAATTGATCATGTTGCATTTGCCTCCAGGATTGCATGGGGAACTCACTTATGTTTGATTTAGTTTCAGTTACTTTTGCCTCCAATGTCCATTTATATTTAATTTAGTTTTTCGATGACATGCCTCCAATATCCATTTATATTTAATTTAGTTTCTCGATGACACGAGACCTAAAAGTATTTTTTTATGGAAATAATTATATCACGACGAGAAAAATGTAACTACATGATGAAGACAATCACTTTTATGGTTTATTGTTGCAATAATGAATAAATTATATTATTTATTCTCAATCATCATTTGTTTCGTTGTGTCATTATCAATCACCTTTCTAGCACAAAACTACAGGTTTGCTTTAGAATTGATGCCTATATATTATAAATTTTTTATTTAACCATTTATTTCTATAATCTAATGTTTGATGTATATTTTTATTTTATTTATCATTTGTTATTATTTAAAAGTATTCAAGAATTATGGCCGAAAGGATTTGTTGAATCTAGGATCCCAAAATTATTTTGGTGATCACAAATTTGTGAGGAAATTTAGTATAGGCTAATGAGTTTGTTGAATTGATCTTTCAAAGACAAGATTTTCATGTTCAGAGAATGACAGGTCGACCGAGGTTGAAGAATGAACGACCTATGCACAGAGAAGACAAAAGAAAAATTCTATGTGTACAGCGGTCGTCCAAAGGATGTGAAATGGTCGACCAATATGAAGAACAAAGAGTGAAGAAGTGAAGTCAAATACTGAGTGGTCGACCAAAAGTAGTGAGAGGACGACCAAAGACGAGGTTAAACAGGAGAGGTCACCCGATGAAGAACAGTGGGCGACCGAAAGTTTTACACCAATAGTACAAAGGTTGGAGAACGAGCGATCCAAGGAGAAGTGGATGTCTGTTGATGAGACTTAGCCGAAGAAGTGATATGGCTGAGGAAGGAAGGTCGTCCGAAGATGAAGAATGAATGACCGAAGACCTAAGGAAGAAGACAATGGTCGTCCAAGGGTTTCAGAGTGAAGACAGTGGATGACCGGGAGATTGCCAAGTTGAAGTGGACGTCCGAAGGCTCATGAGTTAAAGCGGTAGACGACCAAAGCTAATGATGGAAGGAAGATCGGTCGACCAAAGATGGAATGCGGACGATCGATGGATATCAGACGAAGATAAAGGTTGTCCGGAGTCTTGGTGAGAAGACAAGTGGAAGTCCAGGAGTTTTTCAGGTCTGAGGTGAACTGAAGATTGGACAGTCACAGGTCGTCCGAGGGCTGAAGAGACAAAGCAGCGGTCGACCAGAGCATCTGACAGAAGAAACAGTGGACGCCCAAGGAATCTAATGAGTTGTCAGAGGACGTCCGAAGAATGTCAGAAGGAAGAAAGGACGTCCGAGGATCTCAGTAGAAATGAGCGGACGTCCGAAGCTTGTTAGAATAAGATTTGGTGGACGTTCGAGGATCTCATTGAGAAGTGAGCGGACGACCAAAGTACTGACCGAAGAGGGAGCGGACGTCCGAGGATCTCAATGAAGAATGAGCGGACGCCCGAAGTACCCATAGAAGAAAGAGTGGATGCCCGAAGGATTCAGGGAGAATCAGCAGCCGACCACAGAGGTGTCAAAGGAGTTGGTACAAGTCAAGTCCATCGATCGAAGATGAAGTGCGGGCGACCGAAGGAGCTTGACAGTTGATTTCAACTCAAGAGCGGACGTCCGAGGGATTGGTGTTAAATCAGCGAGCGACCAGAGGTGAGTTGATGGTGGTACAAGGTCAAGTCGGGCGATCGCAGGATTGGCGGAGTAGCTTGACAGGTGACTCACTCGAGATTGGACGTCCGACAAGATTGGTGTGCAATCAACGGACGACCAGAGATGAGTTGAAGTTGGTACAAGGCAAGTCGTGCGACCACAGATGAAGAGCGGACGACCGAAGGAGCTTGACATGTGACTTCACTCGAGATTGGATGTCCGAGAAGATTTGTGTGCAATCAGCGGACGACCAAAGATGAGTTGAAGTTGGTACAAGGTCAAGTCGGGCGACCGCAGATAAAGAGCGGATGACCGAAGGAGCTTGACATGTGACTTCACTCGAGAGTGGACGTCCGAGAAGATTGGTGTGCAATCAGCGGATGACCAAAGATGAGTTAAAGCTGAAGGATGTCAAGATCGGTCGACCAAAGATGAAGCACAGACGACCGAAGGAACTTGACAGAAGTCTTCAACTGAAGAATGGACGTCCGAGAAGATTGGTGTGACGACCAGAGACAAGTTGAAGAAGTGAACTCAAGTCAAGATCGGTCGGCCAAAGGTTTGACGGACGATCAAAGGAGCTTAACTTAGGAACAAAGGCTTCGGACTTTGAACTGCGGACGTCCGAGGGTGAATGGTGGATGACCGAAGCACCAGACGACAATTCAAGTGAAGACCTCACAAGAGCAGCGGTCGACTGAGGCAGGAGCAACAGACGACCGAGAGGTAGGTGAAGTTTATTGTACTTGCATTAATGACTAGTTTTCTGAGTGACAGATTAGGTCGTTTGTGCAGAGTATATATT
>LTAE01003466.1:0-17913 GCA_001647135.1 Pontederia paniculata
ATATATATATTAATATAAATTTGGAATATGAAAAGTTAATCATGAAGAACAAAATGGAAAAAAAATAATGAGATTTAATTGAAACATAACTACAAATGTCATTTATGAGATAAAATAGATAACTCATACAATTATTGATATGAAAGGGATGAAGTGAAAAGTTTAAAATAGTATTTAATATTTTTTATTATAATTATAATAATTTAAAATTAACTATAAAATATTTAGATGAAATACTCCTAAAAGCTCAACTTTAATTGAAACATAATTATAAATGTCATTTATGACATAGAATACATTTATTGATATAAAGAAATGGAGAGATGAAAGAGAAAATAAATTATATATATATATATATATATGAAATATGAAAAGTTAATCATGAAGAAAAAAATGAAAATTTAATTGAAACATAATTATAAATGTCATTTATGACATAAAATAGATAACTCATACATTTATTGATATGAAAGAAATAGAGAGATGAAAGAGAAAATAACAAATTTAAAAAATTGACATAAAAGATAAATAGAAAGGTTGAAAGGAGAGGACTTCTTAGGATTGCCTAATGCATGAGCTTTATATATATATAGATTTTGGATATTGATTTTCGGTTACATTTGTAACAAGGGGCGGACCTATACACTGATTAATGGTTCAATTGACCCCCAATAAGTTTTAACAGATTATTTTTTTAAGTTCTAATAATTGTAACTTAATAATATCTTTTATATATTTAGGAGGTTGTAACTTATTGAATCTTTTGTTCATGAATATGTTATACATCATTTTCTGAGTAATCTTCTACTCTTGTCTCATCCTATAATAAATTCACACTATTTTGTAACATTACCCCTTCTCTTGAATTTTCTTGCTCTATTATCCTAGAGGTGCTTGCACATTTTTTGAGTTAAACTTTGTCCAATTCTTTGTATCTAACATTATATTATCTTAAGTGTTTTGTTTATCAACATTTTTTTCCCTAACATACTTACTATTATTAGTCTCACTTGTTACTATTATTAACTATCAATTAACACACAATTTATTATATTAACTTTGACAATAGAAAATTCTTAATACAATTATATTTGTTATGTTATTTAAATTTTTATTCTCCTTTATTATTATAAACTAATTAAAAAACATATCATATATTTCACCCATATGACCTAGGGTCTTAAGTCGCTTCTGTTTGTAACCATTTCCTTTGTTCTTTTTGGTGCAGAAAAGTGCACATATAGAACAACTTGGAAATTACAGTTAACAAAACAAAACAAAAAAACTTGGAACGTGCGGTTCCATAAAAAGGCGATCACAGCATCTCCAGATTTAAAAGAATAATGGCCAGTAAGATAACAAGGCCAATACGCCACTGCAAGTAGATAGACAATTGGAGTTATTCATAACTTGGAGACGTCCCATTTTTGAAGGCGTTCGCTAGCTTTCGTGGCCTATCAGGAAATCAATTTTGTGCCAACCATAATCGACAAGGAAAGATTAAATGCATATCCAAACAAAATAAATCATGCCAGATAGAAATGAAAAAAAAAAGTTGAAATGAGTTAAATGTGGAGTCTCTCACCTCCTTGTTCCAGTCACATCTAATGGTCAGAATCACCAGAATCATTGTTTGCACAGCTGTTCCACCAATCATTCCAGCCCAAAGACCCTACAACAAAAGAAGACAAGTTTCCAGGAATTTGGAAAAGTGATGAAAATGTTTTGTGCACACAGAATCTTGTGAACTGAAAACAATTTGTAACTGGAAAATTCATCAGTTTGAACATCATAAATGGTGTAAGTTTGATGTATTTTCACGTATATTTTGGCAGACTTTCTGCTTTGCTTCAATAGCTAGCTTCAAATCCTCATGACATTGACCTGAAAGAAAACTGATACAAGAAAAGTTGCTGCATGCATACCAGAACATCAGTATGGAAGATCCATCCCAGTAGAACCCCCAGGGGGACGCCGACAATGTAGTAGCTTCCAATGTTTACATACGCCACAAGTGCTTGCCACCCTGATCCTACAGCAACTCCTGCACATTGCATGCATTTGCAAAGTGAATCACTGTGTTTCATGCCCATCTTAACAGAAATCAATCCTGTGTTGCAGAGCGTTCATGGGTGATAAGAAAAAAATTAAGCTGCTTACCAGACAGAACGGGTTGAACGCTGTTAAGGATGACAGTAAACGCCAGGAGGATTGAGAGCTTGTCAACTGCTTCCAGGACCTCTTTGCTTGACGAGAAGATGAAGCCATACTTGTCATGGAATATTATTATCAGGACCCAAAAGAACGCACCTATCAGGGTGGAGGTCATCACTGACACTATTGTTGCAAACTTTGCTGCCTTCCCATTTCCGGCCCCAAGCTCGTTGGAAACCCTTACTCTGATATGTTTTCTTAAATCAGATGAAAACTACCAACCAAACAATCTATTTAGTTCAATTTAACTTCAAGTTATCATGGATTTTGTCCTCTAAACATTACATCTTCCTCTTATAATTTCGGCCAGCTTCAAACTATTAAGTACCCGCTTAGAATCCCGAAGTCCATAATTATTAGTACTTGATTAATTTAGAGTTGATCTAACAAATAAAATAATATTTGATTAATTTAAAATTGAGCTAAAGAGCAAAATAATATTTCTTTGATTAATTTAGAGACTTCAAAAATTAAATTCAGAGTTATTAGCCTCTGTTAATTTGGAGACACAATCTTACTAATAAGTTATGCCAATTACTTCAAGTTATATGACCAATTCAAGACGTACATTTACATTAAATAACCATTTATTAAAAATAAAAGATGGAACTCATCTATTGGTCAAAAGAGCAGAGCAATATAATAATTGATTAATTTCAAAGACCACATGTATAGTCAATGGATATATACTTCGTAAATTAAAATTTGATTCAAATAATTTTCGGTGATATTTAATTCTTCTTCCGATTTTGTAAAGGTATAAATCATTATAGAAAATACAGAATAATGAGTTAATCACGTATATCATGTAATGACTGTTCAAACCATCGATCAATTTACCCAATGAAAATTAAGACTAATATGGATATTTTTCAATTATCATTTTCTATAAATGATTTTTGTTAAATTTACTTCTTTAAAATAACGAATCTATGAAAAAAGACGAGAGTTTTAAAAGCATACCCAGTTCCAGCAAAAAATGCCAAAGGAATCATCAGCTCCCAACTATTTATGTTAATGCTGAAAATTGCCAAACAATAAGAAATTTCCTTAATTAAATCATTTTTTATTCATATATTTACAAAGATTACATGAAATAATTCTGTAAATAATTAAGAATATGCATGAATTTCACCAGATAGAGAGAGCATCCACAGCAACTTTAGCATTTTTCAAATTCCCAGCGAGTACCAATAATACCCTGTAATACCAGCTCTCCAAACTGTTCCAAAGCAACAATTAAGCTACTCATGCAGATATGTCATTATGTCAAGACACCTTTTATTTCGAGAAATATACGTATAATATATAAAAAAAACACAAATACTAACTACAACACACTATATAATTTGTAATTGTACGCCCAAGATATTTAAAGGGAAAAACTAGCACATCATTCTTTATTCATTCAGCACATTGTCAACTTGAAGATTGTGATTGCTTTTGTTTTTAACATGATTTCATTATAATTGTTAGACGTGATTCGATTGTTTGTGATGAATTTTTCAAAATTTAAATTAGTATTGTCTCCACATAAATTTCTAAGTACTTGCTACTTTAAATGAATCATTTCATAATTTTCACATACAAATAATAAATTTTAAAGAGGCGTTTATTGTATTACCTCTTAATATTACTTGGTAATCTACATTATCTAACAGAAAAATTATCACATATTAAGTTACCAGTAATGTGCATTACCATATTTACTATATATAAGTAATTCAAGTGTTAATTCAGCTTATCATATTTATTTATATAAATAATTATTAAATAATATTCATTATTTTATCAAATACACTTTATAAATGTTATTAAGTTAAAATTTTGTATTATTGAATTAAAATTTATCAACTTAAACTCATAAATTAATATATTTAAGTAATTATTTTCAAATTAAAATAATAATAAATTAATCTTTATAATAATAATATAATAATTTATAAAAAATAGTCTAATTAATAATATTTATAAATAACAATTAGTGCTATGTTTTAACTCATAATATGATAATAATAATATAATATTATTATGGTCATTAATTTATAATAATAATTATTATAATTATAATTATAATTATTATTTATGTTGTTATTATTATATGATGATTTATTTATTGTATTATGTTTTATTCATGGAAGATTTAAAATGGTGAATATGAAAATTAATATAAATAAGATTATCACCCAAGTGGTAATCTGGATCGACACCCTACTCTTAGGTAATGTGGATTACCACTTTATAGACAATCTGCATTGCTAGGCAATTTAAATTGCCTACGAATTAAAATAAGTAAACATGGTAATCTAGTGGGTCCAAATAATTTTAAGTTCAGATTATCAATAATCTATAAAAATTATCGAGAGGAAAATGTCCCCTAAGTTCAAAGTGGATGATAATATCGAATCACACTGACATCATATAAACAAATATGCATACTTAAAGTCAGTCAATAGTTCTTTTAGTATTAAGCTTGTAGTTCATAACTTAATTGGGTCTTAACTAATTTAATTCGAGACAAAAAGTAGTTAAACATAAACTTCTTCTAAACTATGATAGTTTTAAAGTTTATTTAATCTTCAATTCAAGTGGCTACTAATTTAATCAGTTAAATGGAAGCCCACCTTCTTGTCTTTAATGCTAAGGTTTGATGTAGATGTAGATATTATTATTATTATTATTATTATTATTATTATTATTATTATTATTATTATGACGATGATGATGTAAGAGGAGATAAGAGTAGTGGAATTAAGACCATAACATGACACCAGAGGCTGCTGATAGCTTGACGAACTCCCAGAGATTGGAGAAGGCTTCCATGGTGAATCCCTTCCACGTTTGCGGACAACCTCCGCCGACAATGTAGACGAACTGGCCGAACATGGCGAGCCCCCACGAGATGTCGAGGGTCAGGGCGGTGGCGACGAGGCCGAATCGCAGCTTGTGTACGAACAGCCAGCTGATGAAGATATGGACGACGAAGACCACAACCGAGATCACGCCGTTGGCCACGTTCTTCCGCTGGCACTGCAGAAACCTCTGCTGCGGCAGCAGCATCGCGAAGAAGAACTGGATAGGGATGAACCACAGGGAGAGCTCGCCGGCCTTTTTCGCCAGTTCCGGCGGCTGCCCCAGCAGCTCCAGGACCGGCGTGGCGATGATGTACATGGGGAGGAGGAAGACGGCGCAGATCACGAGCACCACCCACGAACGCTGCAGGTAGACGCCCAGCATGGAGTACTTCTTCGCCCCATACGCCTGCCCACATAACGTCTCCAGCGCACTTGCCATTCCAAGCTACCATACAATAAAACACCCCGTTTGTTATATATATTGCTCGAATTTGTTGTATCGTATAAACCACAGTCCACTTATTTGTTTTGTTTAAGAACAGCTTCAGGGAAAAAAAACCTAAACGATCATAAATTTATGAGGACGAAACCAGAAGCTGAATGGTCCCACGCAGCAAAGTTCAGATCCATATTATATATCATGCAGATATCCACATCCAATTTTTTTTTGTTTATTTTGTTCGATCGGCTTACGTACAGATCCATGTCGTACGTATCTAATTATCAACAAATGATGGATTCGTATGTGCAATTTAATTAGGAGGTTGACGTACCAAGAGGCCAAAGTTGAAGCCGACGACGACCGAAGTGGCGATGGACATGGCGGCGAGCTCGAGATCTCCAAGGTGGCCGGCGAAGGCCTGCGAGACCACGAGCATGCCGTGCAAGGAGATCCTGCTCACCATGCTCGGGCCGACAATCTCCCATAGCTTGGCCGACTCCTCCCACACTCTCGCCGATAAGCTGCTCTGATCTCTCCCTTTCACGTCCTCCCTTTTCCTCTGCAACAGTGGAACGGTCTCTTCTTCTCGCTTGTCTTCCATTTTGCTCTCTCTCTCTCTCTCTCTCTCTCTCTCTCTCTCTCTCTCTCTCGTTATACGTTGCTGCCCTGTGCGTTGACCGGTAAGCAATGACCACCACCAGTCGGTAGTAACTCACAAAGATAAGGAGATTCCTTGCGGTTTGTTTTGTGGAATGATTGTTCAGGTAATTTGGACATGCATATATGTATTTGAGCATTCAAATGATTTATTACTCTTTGACAAAGATATGATTTTGTAGTTTGATAAAACAAACGTCACCGCATACGCATTTTTATAGAATAGATTCTGATAGCCGGAATGTAAAATACATGTGTGTCGGTAGTATCATTTATTTATTTTTATTTATCTCCTTTGGCCCCTTGATCCTAATTAATCCGAAGTTAAGATAAAAAATAAAATAATATTTTTCTAATTAAATTTATGACTCAAAAAATTGAACTTTAGACTATAGCTCCCATGATCTCCCTAGGACACATCCCTATCAATGGAACTTAATTGTGTCGATAATAATAATAATAATAATAATAATAATAATAATAATAATAATATAATAATAATAATAATAATAATAATTTGATGAGCAGAAAGTCCCAAAATAAAAAATATATTTAATTAAAACAAAAAATATCTTTAGCTAACTATTTATTTTTTGAATAATTATTTTCACACAAAATGACAAATGAAAGTTATAATAATTTATATTTAAACTGAAATGATAAAACTAATTACTTTTCTTTCTTGAAGTTGAAAATTAGGATAGATATTAAAAGTGCATGTATTTTTTTCTCATTCTCTCAAGAACTATTAAAAGTACATGCACTTTTAATTAGGATAGATATTAAAAGTCAGTCATATCACTTAATAAATCTTATTATTACACACACACACGCACTAGAGAGAGATAAAGATATATATTATTATATATAATAATATTTCTACCATACAAATATTAAATTGTTATATATCAAATTTTTATTATAAGATACTTTAACTATATAAAAAAATTATAATTTTTTAAAGTAAATAATTTTAAAAATATTTTGAATATGTCATTAGACATGAGTCTTATTTCAAAATATTGCACGATATCGTTTATAGTCATTCTCCATTTTTTTCATATACTAAATTATTATTTTCTATGTGACCAAGCCGAAACATTTTAAAATCTGAACAAGCCTGTTAAGGGACATGATTCTTATCTTTCATTATTGCATGTCCCTCTTTTTTTAGCCATTCCCATTTTCTTCATATTGTTAACTTCAAATATGAAAATCAAAGAAAGAAATTTATGTGATTATTTATCTTATTATTATAATATATGAATATATATATATCATATATAAAATAGTTTTAGAAAATGACGTAAAGAATGCCACATGACATATTCTACTCCTCCTTATATACATACATACATACATATATATTATCATTACTTTTTATAATAATATATTTCTAATATTAAGCTATTAATTTCTTATATAAAATGATTTTATTATAAAGATGTTTTAATTATATGAAAAGTGTTCAAGATTTTTAAAATAAATAATCTTTGAGTGATCATTCCATGAAGAATGATTCTTATCATCCAACATTGTATGTCACAAAGAGGCATGATTCTTATGTAAAAAATAGCAAACATAATATCCTCCAAACCCTTTAAAGAAGAGTCACGTTGAATTCCTAACCCTCCCTCAGGTTTTTGCAGATAAATGAGTGACACGAACTACCCCAAATAAGGGATTAATCTATAGAAATAATATATAGGGATGACATATTTCCTTCATTTATAACCTCTTGGATTTTAGACTCTTAAAATCAATTGAAAAAGTTCAAATAAAAAAATATAGCCTTAACTACAAAAAATAGAGTATAAAATAAATAATTTATAAATTTCACTCTAAATTGAAACTCCAACCAAATTCTAAATGCACACTCATTATCAATAGTGATATATTTGAATTGGTATATGAGTATTCTTTTGGAGACGACTCAAGTTTGCGTGTATTTGACACTCTTTTTTAAATCAGTTTACCTCTTATTTTTTATGTCAATTTTTTTATAATATATAAAATAAGGATAAAAATAGTATAAAAATAGTGAGGTTAATGGGATCATCATGCATAATCACATTTCCAATAACTTTTCTTATCTCGTGGATGATACAATTATAATTAATACATCAATCATTTTGGTTCATCATTGGATTATGAACAGGGAGAAGGGTACAAGAACTAACAATGACTGTTACAATTACAATCTTCATCTTCTCAATTACAATCAATACACCAATCATTTTGATTCATCATTGGATCATCAACAGTAACAAGGTACAAAGAACTGACAAGTCATTATTGTCGAGTTGCCCAATCAACCAAATGTTGTTTGTCTTTTGTTTTTTTTATATTTGGGAAAAACATAGAAAAAAAATGTTAATCTAACAAGAGTTTGCATATATGAAATTAAATCATAGAGAACTTTGATGAATGGTGAGCTGATATCATTGTCCATACATACACACTTGTCAATATTACAAGACGCATGAAGTGTTGTTTAGGTTGAGCTGGGCTCTTTATTGATTTTTTTTTGAAAATTTTAATAATTTAATAACGAATATAGTTTAATTTAGTGAGCTGATAATGATTAAATTTGAAGGATGAAATTTTAGTGAATGCTTATTTTTTTCTAAATTTAGATTTGGATTTAGAATTAACTAAGGTATTCTGATTTAAAATTTATGTTATTTGAAATCATTTATTTATTAGTACAATATAATAAGTACTTTATTTTTATTTTCATATTTTACTTTGAAAATATGTTCGTTTATTAAGACTTATCTTCTTGTATTAATATGAATAACTTTTATGATTAATAATTTTAAAATTAGAAGCGAGTTCACAACGAGGGAAATAATCAGCCAAGCATGTGATTGAAATAACTTCATCATAGTTATTTATATTAACAAAAACAAAAGTGGAATTGAAGACAAGAAGATAAACATCAAAACATAACATTAGGGATAACCTCGGAAGAAATATAAAAAACGATAATAGACTAAGCATATCAAATTCTTTATTCTATATTGTAATAGTTTCTTTCTAAATGCATTTACTAAAAAGTAAACTTTTATTTTCACAAAGTTAAACTATATATAGTTAGTTGTAGCAGAATTATAAATAATAAAATAGTAGATTATATAATTTCTAATAAAATGTTTACATTTGGAAATATCGAATGCTTCCTATTTTATATATTATCAAGTCACACCATGATGATGATGATGATGATGATGATGATGATGATGATGATGATGATGATGATGATGATGATGATGATGATGATGATGATGATGATGATGATGATGATGATGATGATGATGATGATGATGATGATGATGATGATGATGATGACGACGATGATGATGACGATGACGACGACGACGACGGATGATGAATAAAACTCTTGATAAATGTGACTTTAAACTAATGAACTCGATTATCTTAGCTAATTTTGTTGCTAGATATGATAGTCCGATATTTACTTCATCATACCTAAACCTCAATTCAATTGGATATAATTTCAGTTTAAAATTTCAAACCTATAATATCATTAAAATATTAAATTTCAAATTTTTATATATTTCCAATATTATTTTTCAATTAGTTTTTGTATGGTATGATTATTTGATTCTTCTATAATTTTCAACATCCTTAAAAATTATTATTGAATTTCTATCATTACTTACATATTACAATAAAATTCGTTCAAATGACAACATGAATGGACAACCCGATACAAATTTTACATACCAAACAGTTCATCTCGATAAATGTAACGTTTCTCAAACCTGCATCCAATTTCAATTCATTTCATGAAAGTAGCGTTTGGAAATGAAAATTCATTTTTTTCGAATTCTCAATGGATAATTAATTTGATAGATTAATTCTCATCGTATTTGAATAAACTAAAAAAGATAAGTTTCACGAATATTTGGATGAACTTACGAGAAGTAGAAAATAAATTATTTTTTAAAATAAATAAATTAAATAAAAATAAAAATGACAAAAATAATCGATAACATAAGAAATATTTTTAAAACTTAATAGATGAAAAGATAAATTTATATACATTAATTAAAATTTTTGTTAAACTTAAAAAAATATTTTAAAATTATATTATTAAATTAGCATAAAATTAAAATTTTAATATTTTAAACTAAATATTAATAATTAAATTAAACATTGTTGTTGAAATATAAATTAAGATAAAGAAGAAAAATTATAAGCCAAGTAGAGATAAAATAAAATAAATAAAAATAAAGCTGAAATATAATTTAAAAGAAAAAGAAAAAAATAAGAGAGAGTGAAACAGGAAAATAAAATTAAAAAATAAAACTAAAAAGTCAAAAGAAAAGTCACGTCAAATTATAAAAATAAATAAAAAAGAAAATATGTCAGCTCAAAATAGAACCATGTGGTTAGTCCTACTACAAGCAGGAATCGCTAGGTGAGAATTTGAGGTCACGTAACTCCAGGTTCTCACCTTTGGGTTCTGTAGGGGAGTTCTGCTAAGCGTCTTATCGTTTGGCAGAATCCACTAGAATTAGGTCTGGGTACTGGCTTGATTCTAGTTACGAAATTAAGCCGAAGATAATTGATGCAAGAGAAATTTAAATACGCTTCTAAGGGTTGATACCATCAACTTCAAAAAATAATATTTGAATAAAAATTAAAAAATAAGACCTTAATTTTGATCTTATTCATCAACCAAACAAGACCTAAAGATCTTATTTAGTATGGAAGTAAAGTCGAGAATAACAACTTATTCTCATGGATCTTATCAAACAAAAGCAGAAATAGAAATACAAAAAAGACAATCTCATAAATGATATCTGCCAACTGTTTCATGCTTTGAAAATTAGAAAAATGAGAGCAACTTGCTCTGGCAAGAACAAGATGATCCCTTGAAATTTTTTTTACTTTCTTTTTAATAGTTAAAAAAGAAATTTTAACTAAAATTTTAATTTAATTATTTTTTAGTTTAACAAAAAATATTCATTATTTATTATATAGTGAATATATTTTGCAAACAAAGGATTAAGATGATTTTATACTTATTCTAGGTTATTTTCATATTATTTAATTTATTTAACAACGAATTGCTAGTGTATAATGATAGTTAATTATATATCATATATTAATATATATATAGTAATCAAATTATTTATTAAGTGTATGATCAATAACTAATATATATTATTATATTTATAAAGTGCTATTTATATAACTATTTTAATAAATACAATAATTTAATATTTTTTATTCTTATTTCAATCAAACACCTATAAAAAAATCTCTTAATCTTAATAGAAGAAATTGCAAAAGAATATTACTATTCTAACCAATGTAATTAAAATTGGACCGGACCGACCGATCCGACCGATTCAATTGTGAACCGGTGCCTAGTCCGGTCTGATTACTCAAAATCGAAAATGCGTTAAAACCAAATAAAACCAAGTCAACCCAGAAAAAAAAAATCATTGAACCACTGAACCGGCAAAAAACCAATTCGATTTTAAATTAGGAAAAAAATTCAAAACTTATTAAAAAATGTTACAAAAGGAAAATAATTATAGAAATAAATTTGGAATTAAGAATATATGGAACAAGAATAAATATGGAGTAAAAATGGAAATTAAAAAAAGGAAAGGTAGATAATAAATGAAAGCTAACTAAAATAATAGGAAAGTTACATGAGTTTGAATTAAAATAATTGATATGGCTATTAGTATAATAAAATAATAATATGAATCATCATGATTTTTTAAACATTAAATCTTAAAAAAAGTTGGCAAAAACGAAATTGAAAATAGGAAATAAATAAGAGGATAGTAAATAAAGAAAACAAATAAAAAAAGAGGAAATAAAATAATTGGAAGTAAAATAAAAGTAAAATTACTAATAATTTGGGTCAAAATAATCAATATAGCATTATTAGTATTATACAAATAATTGTATATCAATCATCATGATTTTTTGTAAGTATTAAAATTTTGAAATATAATAAATAACTAAAAAAATAAGGTTCAACGAAAATCAAGATAAAAATATATTGAAAAAAAATAGAAATATTAGGCAAAATGAAAATGGAAAGACGAAATAAATGTAGGAGAAAAATTGATAGGAAAAATAAAAAAAGAAAGAATATAAAAAGATATGAAATAAAATAAACTGTGAAGAAAATTAAAAGTGGTTAAAATAAAAATAAATTAATATGACATCATTACTATTATATAATAATAAAATAATAATCTATCAATCAACATTAATTTAATATTTAAATATATAATAATATTTTATATTATATCTAATTATTAGTAGGTATCATTATCTTTTTTATATATTATATAATATTATTTGTGTTATATATCATAAATTATTATAAATAATATTATTTTAATAAATTTCAATTTATTTCGATCGAATCGATCTAACCAGGACCGAGTTGGACGTTCCGTTCGATCTCCGAGCTAATTATGAAAATATTGATTCTAACATATATTATTCTTAATTTAAGGAATCTAATTTTTGAACCAAACAAAAAAGGATCAATCAGTCTCTTTTTTGGGTAAAAAGTTTTTCGACCTTGTACCCAAATTACTATTTGATTTGGGCATGAAGATGAGGATTTTATTTTATTTTTTTCTTATTTTATATCCAAACATTCAATTTTTTAGAGAGAGAATTATTTTACTTAGAGAGATAAAATTGGAAAGAAACAATTAGGAAGCGATTTAGTTATTTTAAGTTTTCTTACGAGGGAAAGTGAGTGAATATTTGTTATCGATATTTATGCAAATGATCAATTCAACTAGTTTTAGAAAAAATGATTTTTTTTTTCACAGAATCACAGCATAGAATGTTTAACATCGTCCGACTCCAAATCGAACTCGAAGAGTCTCTCATCTCAGGATTGCAACCTATATATTGGTATTTCTTTAACCATAGTTGGCCAACATGGAATCTTGCCTGTGAAATCACCAACAAAGATGTGTTCTGCCCTCGTGGAAATATGCAACATGCATTGCAACTCTCATTTATGTATCTCATCTTTATTGTTAAAATTATAAATATAAAAATATTATTTTTCATATAGTCTTAAATTTTAGAATTATTTATAGCATATTTAATTTAATATAATATCATAGCTAAAAGTTATAAATTATCGTATTAATTTTTTTAAGATTGTTGAGATTACATTTAATTTAACACTCAAACTTTATTATCAAACTGCCACAAAGTATATAAAAAAAAGCAATACGAAGAATGCAGAAGGTGTCGAATTAACTTCTCTTGCTCTTCTTAATATCGAGAAATCTCAATTCATGATTCAAGCCACTCATCAACTAAACACGAACCAACTATTGGTTGTAGCTTAGGTTTTGGATTGTCAACATATGATAGGTTTTTGGCCATGGACCCCATCATGCACCAGAAGGGGGACCTTCTAGGTGATCGAGATGTGGCAGTGGCTCCCGGCTCTCGTTGACCGGCAAGTCCTCATTCACGACTCGTACTCAACCCTTTTGAGCATAAGCGTCCACTCAGACTCTAGGTTTCGGATTCTTCCAAATTCTTCCAAATTCTCTAAAATTAATTTCATCATATTGAAACTAGGAGGAGTTATTTTTTTTGAACGATTCTATTATTCATCCTAATTGTTATTCATTTTTTTTGCTAAGATAAAATTATTTTTAAAAAAAATCATTCATCATATCTGCTAATAATATAAATAGAAAAATATTATTTTTTTTATAAATTTAATCTTTTAAGATTATTAATAGCATATCTAATTTAATATTATATCATACGCAGAGATCATAAGTTAAACTTGTAATAATAGAACATCTAATTTAACATTCTTTGTTCTTTATCCAAATATAAAATTCATAACATCTTCCACCTTGTCTCATCTTTATTTCTCATTTTCCTCTTGCTCATCCATCCAAACAAAAGCATTAGGGCGAACTGGCTGGCCCGCATCCCAAATAGCTTCACGCTTTTCTCGTCCATGATGGCTCTATGATTTTCTCCTTCCTACTTGATGTTCTCGCAACTACAAATGTTTTATAGTGACAAAAATGGTAATCAAATTCAGAAAAAAATGAAACATTAATCATCCAAGAACGAATGATGTGAAGTCTTCGTGCGAGCAGAAACTCTAGAAAATGGTACTTCCATTTACCAATCTTGCTTCAATAGGAAGAAAGCAGATAAGAAAAGTTAGACAACAAAATAGCAGGAAAAAGTGAAGAAAACAACAGTTCTGAATATTACCTCCACTCGTCAAACCACCAAGAGTTGGGAATATTGTCTGCTTTATTTTAACAATAAAAAAAAGTTGAAAATATTATAATCAAACGACGTGACTGTAAACTCAAATAATGTAACACCCCATATTTTTAAATAATAAAAATATGAAGAAAAGCTAGGATTAGATAAGGAAAATTATAATTTGGTTAGGATGGAAAAAAGAATTAAGAGTTGAAAGTCGAATTGTTATAGTAATACTTTTTTTATAAATTAATATTTCTAGTCTATACAAATTAACATTTAAAGGACTCCTAATCATATGAAAAAATTATCTTATAGAATTATAATCACATAGAAAGTCATTTTTTAGAGTCCTAATCACACTCTCCATCTGGGGGTGATTTTCCTTCGATATATATTAGGACTCAACTCCTCCTTTCATCCCACAATCTCTCTCTCTCTCTCCCTCTCTCTCTCTCTCTCTCTCTCTCTCTCTCATATAATAAAATCAACACGGAGGAGGAGATCAAGGACGAAGAAGATAGTTTGGCTAGATAGGAATGTATATAATTAGGATCATAATTAAATCTCTCGGTATGCATTAGAATAATGAATAATATAGTTTCAGACACAAATAATTACTCTTCGGATTGATCATTGTTTTAAAAAATTAACGAGGATGGATTCCCTCGGACACGGACTGTGTCGTTCCACAACACAGCCCGTGTCCGATGACTCAGGCCGCGTCACCCTGACGTCGACAATTTCTCAGTAGAAGTTCAACCTAGAAAGGATTGTGTCGCCCGAGAACATGGACTATATTCCACTTAACACAGTCGGCGTCCGGTGAACTCATGCCACGTCAACTATGACATTTGATGTTTCTCTCATCGCGCTGGAACAAGTCAGGACACAAACCGCGTTGACTTTCGACACATACCGTGTCCCTCTTAATAAATATTATGATAACTGAAATGCAACCCTAATCCTAAAACGTGCGTGCTACTTTATGACGCGGGTCGTGTCATCGGCAACACGGGTTTCACCATATGACATCAGTCGTGTTCGTCCGTAAGAATGGATAAAAAAATTATTTTGTACCCTTATTTACGTGATTTAATTATACTGATTGATTGAAAATGAATTGATGAACGGTGTAGGTTTAGGTATTTCTAAATAATAACCTAGCTAAATTCATGATATGATAAAATATGTTCATCATTGTGATTGAATTTTCACTTGAAGAGGATGACCCCCAAATTTTATTGAATTAAGTTCCTTAAAAAACTATTGTTATTGCGTTTCTCCTCTAGGAAACTATTGTGTTCCTTCAAGAAATATTGTATTGTTACATAGATTTGAGTTGATTAGAGAGAGATCCCATAACTTAAATAGTCATATTATCGTCAGGAACAATCTGAATCTTTAATGCATTGATAAGACTCACATTAATTGTTAATAATAATTTCATCTTAGACAAAATAAATAGAAAATGATAAATTAATGATGACATGAATATATTGAAAAATTTTATCTTATTTTATTTTTTATTATTATATTATCTATTTTTTAATTACTTGAAATTGCTAGGTGATACCGTTACAATGATTTTTCTTTTAGTTTGCAAAAGAAAAATTAATGATACTTTTTAAGTTATAGAAAAGCCATTAGAAAAGCGATGAGTAATTGGTTTGGACATAAAAATCTCTTCACCCGGGCACATTATGAAAATACTTTTCTAACTTTTATATTTGACGATGAAGAAAATCTTAATAAAAATACTCACTATCAATCGTACGTCATATATAAATATAATTCATTTATATTTTTTACATAGTCAAAATAGAAAAAAAAATATCGTATATAAAAAAATTAGGGAGCCTACTTAGCAATTTTACTAAGTAAACTCTTTAGCGATAATTCAGATCGTCAGATTTAAATTTAATGGTCTGAGATCAGAAATAAAATTTTAAAATATTTTTTAAAAATTTGATCTCAAATCATCAAATTTAAATTTGATGATTTGAGACGTCGCTAAAGAACTTGCTTAGCGAAACTACTAAGTAGGCTCCTTCCTCTTTTTATAAAATGCTTTCAGACAAATAAAATGGCATTGCCTTATTTTTATTCTCAGCCGTCTTCTCAGATTAAATAATATATGCACGAGATGAATATGCGAGTTTGCAACGCCCATCAAGCCCATATCCTGACGCAGGCCACCAAACTGTAATGCGAGGCAAAATGCTCATTCTCTTTTTTCGACGATAAAATGTTCATTCTCTTTTGTCATGTTAGATCATGTTTCTTTCAGGAAAATATTTTTTTAACATAAACTTATAATCAGAAACTTTTTTATTAAGTAAAATATAGATTAATTTATAATAATATTGAGAAAATGCGAGAAATACTTCTCTCGTATAATATATAGTAAAACACAACTAATATATATATATATATGAATTAATCAACCATCTATTTTTAAATATGTGGTTTAGATTAAAAATAATTTAAAATCACCTAACTGAAATAATATAACCACTTTCTCTCTCCTCTCTTAATCTAAATCAGATGATTGATTACATAAGTGTTCTACGATAAAACACCTAGAGGAGTGTTTCACCTCTATTAAATATATATATATATATATATATTTATTTGTATATATACAATATATATATATATATATATATATATGTATGTACACATTAGACAAATAAAATAATTGTGTTATATGATAGGGTTTGATTAAAGTTTTGTTAGGAATTTGAATTTGAAGTGAGATTTTGTAACATATTAATTTATGACTTTATTTTCTTATTTAGTTAAGATTTTATTTCTTTATTAAAATTTAATTTTTTTTTGTTGACGTAGGAGTCTAAAATTTAAGACATTATAAATAAGAGAAAGATGTAACATTAATTATATATCTTTTATATAATCCCTCGGAGAAATTCCCTCTGGGATGATTTGCGTCGCACATGAGTTCAAGGAGCATTTTGGGATCCTAATTGACCCTTCCTAGGAGAACTTCGGAAACATTCTGCTATGTAATTTTTTAACTCTAAATAAACATTTCTTTCTTCACGAGTACGTAATTTAATTAGGGGCAAACTTCGACAAATCTCTGGCGTGTCTGATTTTTTTTTGTCGCATAATGTTGAATCTAGGATCCCGAGATTATTTTGAATGATCACAAATTTGTAAGTGAACTCAGTCTGTACTAATGAACTTGTTTGATCTGATTTCTGTAACAGGACATAGACAAGTTCAGAACAGTGGTCGACCTGAGCTAAAGGAATGGACGACCACTGCACACGTGATACATATCATGAAGAACCATATGTGCGCAGCGGGCGTCCTAAGGATAAGCGATCGACCAATTGAAGAAGGAGGATGTCACACAAACAGCAATATATATGGAGGAGGAGGCATATACGGTCGACCCATGATATAAAGAGGGCGACCGGTAGTGAAGGACAGTGGAGAGTCAAG
>LTAE01003467.1:0-35110 GCA_001647135.1 Pontederia paniculata
AAAAAAGTATAATTATAGCAGTTAATTGTTAATGACAACATGCTTAAATCAGCAATGGGATGGAGATGAAGAGCAATAGCCATGAAGGACATCCCGAAGACCATATACGGACCGTGTCCACACGGACACAGACCGTGTTCGTGGATGCAAAAACTACCGCCATCGGTAGGGATGTTATTTCCTATTTTTAATGAGAACACTAATATGTCCAACCCTAAATTGAAATTAGGGATGTTATTCAGTAATGTGACAGTGTTTAAAGAAGCTTTAAGAGAAAACAGTAGGAAACTTAGGTTTGAATTTAAGTACATAAAAAATGAAATGGTAGGGATGTTATTCAGTAATTTAAGTACATAAGAAATAAGATTTATCATATGCATATGAGAGAAAAGAGGATTCACATAAAAAATAATTATTGTAATGGTTTCTGCACAAAAAAAGTATAATTATAGCAGTTAATTGTTAATGACAACATGCTTAAATCAGCAATGGGATGGAGATGAAGAGCAATAGCCATGAAGGACATCCCGAAGACCATATACGGACCGTGTCCACACGGACACAGACCGTGTTCGTGGATGCAAAAACTACCGCCATCGGTAGGGATGTTATTTTCTATTTTTTAATGAGAACACTAATATGTCCAACCCTAAATTGAAATTAGGGATGTTATTCAGTAATGTGACAGTGTTTAAAGAAGCTTTAAGAGAAAACAGTAGGAAACTTGGGTTTGAATTTAAGTACATAAAAAATGAAATGGTTAGAGTGACAATTACATGTGTTGAATAAGGTTACCGTGGAGAATTCATGCGTCAAATTTTAGGAATACAACCTTAAAAATCAAAAGCTCGAAGAAACATGTCATGCATCCAAGGATGTATAAAGTGAAAAGTGCAAATTCTACTTGGGTTGCAAAACATTACCTAGATAGATTGGTTGATGACCTTAATTGGAAAGTGAAGGCCATGAGAAGAACAATTATGAGGGAAGAGAACTTATTGGTTTCTAATAGGCAAATGTATAGAGAAAAGGCAAAAGCAATGGAGATAATTGATAGAAATCATGATGATCAGTTTGCAAAAATAAGAGATTATTGTTCACAAGTTGTTAAACACAACCCTGGTAGCATGGCAAGGGTATGAGTGTATAGAATTTCTCCAGAGTATCGGCCCCATTTTCAGAGTGTATTTGTTAACTTTTATGCTCAAATTAAAGGGTTTACAGCTAGTTGTATACCTGTTATTGGATCAGATGCATATTTCTTAAAAGGGTCATTTGGTGGCCACTTAATTAGTGCAATGTTTAGGGATGATAACAATCGATTGTATCATATTGCAATAGTTGTTGTGGATGTTGAGTGCAAGGAATCTTGGATATGGTTCCTTCAGGCACTAATTGATGCAATTAGAACACCTATTGATAATGGATAGACATTCATGTCCGATAGACAAAAGGGTTTACTATAAGCATTTGAAAGGTTGATGCATAACGTGGAACATAGAATATGTGTCAGGCACATGTACTCCAATTAAGTCATTTTACCCATGAGAGGAATTAAGGTTGTTAGTATGGACTGCTACATATGCATATACAAAGGCAGATTGAAAGGAAAATATGGATAAAATCAAGACAATAAACCCTAATGCTTACCAGTACTTAATGAATGCAATGCTAACCACATGGACAAGATCACACTTAGATGATAAAAGCAAGTGTGATCTAGTGTCCAACAACATGTGTGAGTCTTTCAATCATTTTATACAAGAGTCTCATGAAAAGTCTGTGCTCACAGTGTTGGAGTCACTAAGGAGACTATTAATATGCAAGTTCCATGAGAGAGAGTAGATCAAGTTAGTTTCTTGCCAAATTTGTCCAAAAATATTCCATAAGCTCCAGAAGAAGCAAAGAGAAGGCATGAAATATGAAACATATGTTGCTTGAGAGGATAAATTTAAAGTTGTTTACACTAGGGAGATGATTTTTTTTTGTAGTCCACTTGGAAAGGAAGAAGTGTCCTTGCAAGGTTTGAGACCTTACAAGAATGCCTTGTGAGCATGCATGTGCAGCCATAATATCTGACAGGAGGAAATGTGAGAACCTTGTGGATGAATGTTATTTAGTAGAAAGATATATGATTACATATATGTTGAAATTATTAATCTTATCCATGATCGGTCATAGTGGGAACACATTGAGCAAGAGGAGATGCTACCACTTATTTACAAAAAAAGGCTGGGTAGACCAAAGAAGCATAGGAGAAGGACATCAGATGAGCCAAGAGCCACAGGAGTTTTGAGCAGGTCTGGGACCAACCTTATTTGAAGCAGTTGTAAGCAAAGGGAACACAATGTTATAACATGCAAGATGCCTAAAAAGAGTCAAAATGGGAAGGTAATATGATATTTTAGCTATTCTAAGTTTCTTTTGAATTTTTTATTGTATCTAACTATGTCTAATTTGTCATGCATGTTGATAGGAGAAGAATGTCCCAAAGAAAAGAAAGACAGGTTCTTTTGAAGTTGCCTCTACATCTAGACCAAATGCTACTAACATAAAGGTATGTAACTATGTATAATTATGTTTTACTGTGTCTAATTTGATCTTTTGTTAGTGTATACATCAATAACTATTCAGTTGACCAACTAACAACTTTAGTCCTTATAGGGTTTCATGGCAAGTGGCACTAAAAAGGGTAGAAGAGATGGGGCTAGCTCTTCTGTGCACAATGTTAACTTACCACCTTCAAGTCAGAGGAATCAATCAATCTGTAGGAGTTATAATGCACAATATAATTCATGGAAGCATCAACTTCACACAAATGTCGACAAACAACAATCCCAATTAAACAGTTACATCATATTGTCGTTTGTTAATGTAATGAATGCAATGCATAATGCATGTCATATTGTAACTATTATGAATCTGAGACTTGTAGTTGTCGTATTTTGTTTGAACTGCTATCGAACATGTTTGAGTTGATCACTTGACAATCTTTTGTTAACTAATGTAATTCCTCATGACCAAATAATTGTTTGGACATGTCATATTATATTATAGGCATGACACTTGTGTTAATTATTCCGATATACTTTCAAAAGACTTCATGATTTCTCATTGTAACAAGTCACACACACAACGTTCAATTGCAATGCCATTAGTTCAATTACAACATGCCTAACAATTATTACACATACGAAACACGCAATTGTCTAACACCAGAAAAATTAAACAATATCACTGCAAGAATTACAAAGAACATTACAAAACACATCTTCTCAAAATTCAATTTTGCATCCAACTATTTCCTTTCTAACATTTTGTTGACAACTATTTTTGAATTCACCCTAGTGTTCATATCCAATTCCATTTTAAACTTGTGGATTTGCTCTTCTAGCTATCAATTCTTGATTTCAAGTTCTCCAATATTTTGCTTGGTTTTATCATTTTCGGCTTTAAGTTTGGACATCCTTTCAATTATATTCGGAGCACATACCATTCCTCTTGCACACGTAGGTGGATCGACCCAATCGAAGTAGCCGCACTCGGTTCCTTCTCCTTTGTAATGTGAATCCAATGAATCTCCTTCTAGGATTATCTTTAGTGGAGGAATACTTTGCCAATGATTTTGATCGACAAAAATATTTCGCTTTAATGTCCAACATGTGAGGATAGGGATTTTTAGATATTGCAAAGCTCATTTTGTTCTGAAAATTGGACACAACAAGTAAAAGGTAAATGTTGGATACGACGAATGCTAAAAAATAATCAAACGAATGATTAATCGAAATAAAAGAGGTCAACCATACATGAAATCAGGCTAGGGCATCATTCAAACTCAATATTCAGGCGAGAAAAATCGAGATAAACATAACTCACTCACCGTTAATTCGAATGTTGAGAAAACCCGAATAAAAAATGATCGTGATCGTCGCTGTCATTACAACATCATCGACTAGGTACCACTAGGGTTTGAAAAGGGGAAATATTGATGATAGTAAAATGATTATGCGAGTCGACGATAGTAAATAATGTATGGTATAAATGTTGGAAGGCGGAAGGATAGGATGATCATTTGATAAATAAAAAATTAAAAAGTTAACATTCAAATGAACATGTAACGACAAGAATGGAATGTCAAAAACTTTTATGGTGTGTTTGGATTGAGGGTAATGGAGGGTAAAGAAGGGGAGGGTAATAATTAACCTTTTTTGGATAATAAATTTTTGAAAGGAAAAGTTAAAAATTAACCTCCTTTTCCCTCCTAACTAATTAAAAATTATTACCCCCAAATAGGGGTTGAATGGAGGGTAAAGAATTTTACCCTCCATTCCCTTTCCTCCCATTACCTTCCCCTTCCTTCACTTCCCTTCCTCTCTTATATCCAAACATACCCTTAAGTACAAGGAGAGTCGACGAAATTTTAAAAATCTGGAATTATATGACGATAGTTGATAGAGTATAAGAGGAAATATCCCTATAATTAAAACAATATATATATAATTTCTACCGTGAAAACTAGATTAAAAAGAGAAATGAGTACAAAGCCCTAACACCTAAACATTCAAAATTACTAATAATTGTATGAACAATAGGATTTATTTTTCAAATTATTCATAATTTTAAATATTTATACGACAAAAGTGTTCATAAATTTGTTCTCAAAATCAAGCATTTTTAATCAGAATGCATCAAGACATCAGTTTTTTTAGCTCAAAAGCCTCAAATCCATTTTCAGAGCTGAACCGAGTTCCCAATTGCGTTTTGTTGTTGCTACATAAATCAGATTCTAGTCTGAATACACCTACAAATAAGATAAACAATAAATAAAAACAAAAAAATACAAAAACAAACTAAGGGGAAGGCTCAGCTAAAACTCACATCTACCTAGTTGCTCTATAAATGAAACCAATCAGTCAGATGCGCATGACAATTTGGGTAAACATACAATTAACAAAGCACCCACAAATATGTCAAGGCTTCCACCACCTGAAAATAACTCGTAAATCGACAGGTCATCAAAATACAGATATACAAGCATTGCAATAAAGAATCACAAAGGCAAACATTCTGCAACCTTGCAATTTCCATTTAAATGGATCACTCTTTCACGTTTCACTTCCACTTCCACCACCTGTTAGTGGCATCAGAATAATCTCAACACCGGACGGTGCTTGACACCTTGTTATCAGACTACATTAAGAAGGCAGGCATACTGCCTCGATAACAACTAGGAAAGATGAACGCAACAAGGTGAACAAGGGGAAAAGCGCAACATTTACAGACCCATGGCGGCCTTTATGTTGAAAAGGAACAGGCACTACTCCATTAGATCTATTCAATAAAACAAATCAAAGCGTGCCATCAAGCCAAAGCAATAAGACAGGATGAGAGCAGAATGGCTCTTGCAGCAGGCCTGAACCGCATATAACAGTATCCTGATGATTGTATGACTAAGAAAGTAGGAATCTGAACACATCGCTAAGCGTAATTATGCCTTCAACACGCTTACTTCCTGCCTCAACAATGATGACACGCCGAACCCCTGAAACAAAGTCCAAAATTGGTTAAGGATGAAATATGTCAATTAGCTAGACTATCCTCCACAAACAATTAAAAGTTTACCAGGATTTGCTAGCCGCTCCATCACTTTAAGCAAGGGATCAGAACGAAGACACATTTGACATCTCTGCCCATTGGAAAGCCCAAACGGAGAATTGACATCTTGCCCAAGTTGGAGTGCCTGATTATACAATAGGAAAAGTAAATCGATGAATTTGCATTGTTAAATACTAAGAACGAAATCACAAAAATACTAAGCATGTCATTTACTTCCACAATAGGGTCCTCTATTAAGATTAAAATATGACATCCTTTTTTTGAGGGAATAACAAATATATTTTTACCTGATGGATACTAATTTCATCAAGCCGAACATGTGCATAAGCTTTGTCCTTAGCTAGAGATGTTATGTCGCTGCAGAGAAAGATAAATAGTATCTTTATGACTATAAGGCAAAAAGGTTGAACAAACTCCAAGTACAGCAAATGCTCTTGGCCTACCTCCTAGAATATATATCTATCAGGGACTCGTTATCATCCACTACCGGTATAGAGCTAACTTGAGCTGCCAGAAATCCGTACAAAAATATTAAAAAGATACCAGATCTCTAAAAGTACATTAGAGCATAGCAAAGTAGCATATTATAACCATGATAACACCTTTCAAATTTGCAAAAGATAGTTGGCGCTTGCTCAGGTTAAGGATCAGAAGGATAAAAATGGAATGAGCTATTATCAAACATCAGGTGCAAAACTGGAAAAACATGAACTTATTTTGCCAAAAAATAGTCCATTCCTAAGCGGACAGTAAAAAGAGTAGATGGCAGGTTTTTCTTCCATTACTGTTCGACTTAAATTATGAAAGACGCGCATAAATAGACAGAATAAACATGATCATTGAAGAAAAGATTTTATGGAGAACAAAAACTCAGCCAAAGAAAAGGAACATCTCTGAGACAAAAAAAAGGCAGACCTAACATGAGAAGAAAGCAACTGATAAGATCTCACAAGAGAGACGCATTCCACTGTAGTGAATTATTGTTTTGATGGAAGAATATATTAGACAATTACCTTCAACCAATAAAGAGAGTGCAGAGTTAAGAGATGCAGTTGGTTTCAACATTGCTAATGGACGCCCATTTGGATCTCCAATTTGTGGAACCCATGTGCCTAAAGGGAGCATGCATATTGGTTGATGCAAAATGGGCAAAGAACAAGAAGAATGTTGAAAATGTCTGCAGATACCTGCAGGATTAAGAAAAGAATAAAAATGCTGAATATACTAGGGAAAATATATAAAGATAATGATAAAATATGATAATATGAACACACAAGATCAAGCATACTTACATTTTAGAATTCCTGAAAGGGATGCAAGATGCAGCAATTGTGGAACTGATCCATCATGAGATGATGAATAGATAATTGGAACAGTAGACACGTTATTTTGTACGATCTTTAGAGCAACATCTTTCAAGGAATCATAAGGACCAGCCTGCCCAAAGAGGCACATGCATAAGTTTAACGTCCCAATAGAAGATTCTCAACCGATAATAAAGATATCAAGTAAATAAAAAAGCTTAGGAGCAGATGACAAAGTCCCAATAAGGACCAGCCTTTTTCAAGTCATTCTTTTACCCTCGAAAAAAGGTAAATAAAACATCATTCAAATGTTGCACAAATGGACCAAATGAAACAAGATCCATGCAGAAGACAGAAAATAATTGCAGTACCAAAATGCAACATTTCTGGACTCTAGTCAAATTGCAAAATTCTTATCTGAAAATCTGCAGCTAAAATACTCATGTACATACGACTTTTTCTACTAGCTGGAGACATGCATTAGCTTAATTCCACATTCGCTAGAAATGGTTGTAAGCTGAATACCGATTACATAAACACACAAACTAGCAGTGCATTTTTAGAGACACAATAGCAAATATTAGATGGCAGTAACTTACTTCCTAATCCATAATAGAAGTGTAATAATTATCGTAAAATGAGATCAGCCCATTATTTGGACTATGAATGAGACTACAGTGAAAAACTGCAACCAATATCCTTCAAGAATGGCTAGTAAGTTGATCACATTTATACTGCCAATGATGATGTTTACTAAACCGAGTAGCATCACTTTTCTCTCCAAACAAGCAAGAAAAGAAATACACAAGCTTGGCCAAGAATAAACAAAGACTATAAGCCAATATACACAAGAAAAATGGAACGAATAAAGAGTTTTGCTTATCAGAAAGGCAAGCCAACTTATTATTTGATTTCATTTCCTATTTCTAAATATATATGTGTATATATATATATATATATACACTCACTTCCTATATGGGAATAAGGAATTGTGGACCTCAAAAGGGTTAACACATGAGAATCCACTGTGAGATCAAAATGCAATGACATGTTTTTTTAAGGGGAAAATTCCATGCAGATGTTGATCTAAAATAGTACATCCACACAGTTTTTTGGGTCAATGATAGGGGGGCACTAAAAGGACCACATATTCCATCAATATAAGGATTAACAGTCAATTCTGAAGTTACTCCTTGCAACCTCTTCTTTTACTGATATATGAAATTTAGCATTAGAGCAATGCTAACTTGAAACCTGAAATTCTCTCCAAAAAGAAAACTTAAAACCTAAAAGGTGAGATATGTGTAAATGTGCATGTGACACTAATTCAAAGCATACATGTATTAGTTGTCTTTGAAGTAGTCCTTGTTCATCCATTTGCCCATGCTGGTTGGGCTTTCCGTTCTTCCAAGCAAATATTGTGTGTGTCTCAAGTTCTTCTTCCGTTAGATTCGAGCCATGATTCCCAAGCTGAAATCAGAAGATCTTTCAGAACATAAGATAACACATCATCTAGTGATATATATATATATATATATATATATATATATATATATATCACAAAAGTAAATTCGTTTAGGGTCTACAGTCAATCAACACCGGCACTGAAAAGAATGAATACCCAATTACATATCTATTTTGTATAGCCAGGAACTCAAATAATAATACAAGATATTGTGTGCTATTTCAGAGATATTCGATTAAACAAAACCTCAATGATGATGCTTCATAAAATGATGAATATCATTTTTCAAACGACAATTACTGGGACTATTTGTCAAAAAGCAATTACTGGGACTATGTTGCATACACACCTGTCTCAAAATTAGTATGAAATCTGAAGCACTTAGCATCCCAACAAATTGGCCATTGTAACCATCCCACAAAGGAGCCACAGGAATACCCTGAAACACTTATCTTTTAGTCAATGAATAAAAAAAAACATAAATAACTCAATTTATCCAAATTACACTAATTGAAGTACTAAAAAAATATCGACATAATAAAAATCTCAAAGACATACACTCGATGGAACACCTAAACAGATAAATATGAAGTCTGCAGTAACTGAGGAATCAAAAGTTCAGATAAAGGCATATAAGGTTTCAGAGAGGATAATGCTTATCTGCTTCACAAAGTCTCATTGTATATAAGATTTGAGGGAACTTAAATAACAAACAAGGGAATAAATGTTGTAAGAAAACTATATCAATGTTATCAAAAGTCCCAAGTTAATCTTTACCACAAAAAAAAAAATAGATACCACCAAACTTCAGTCAAAGTGATTGGAAGCATTTGACAGAACTTTTGATATGACGAAAGAAAGTGCATATTTCTTCCCAAAGACATAAACAAAGCACCTGTTCATGGAGAATGTGGAAGGCCTGTTTCACAGGCAGGTTGACATCGAGCGCAATAACCTATATGCAAGAACCTCAAGTCAGTGTTGACAAAGAAACTGTTAAATCGAAAAGGATAAAAGAGTTTTCTGTTTTAGAAGAGAAACAAATTTCTTAAATAGAAGGAGCAATTATACCTTTCCTGACTCAGGAAGCAAATCAAAAGTCGGATGTGTCGACAAGAATACAGAAATCCTATCACGAGACATTAATAAGTCGGCTTCCGAAAAGCCACGAATGGTATTATTATTCATTGGCCCTTGTGCTACTGTAACCTGTTCAATAAAATCATTCAAATAGGCATTGACTCCAAACTTGTAAAATTTACAAAAATTAGCTCAAGATGCAAAAGCACAGAGTAAATTAAGTTCAAAGCATCGCACGCATAAAGGGATGGATTGTTACCCTTCCCACATATATAATTCAAGCCAGACAGAATAATGTACATACATCAAAATTTGTACATTTCCACATTACAGTGATGCACATCATTCTAAATAATATTAGACACATCCACTTACATGGAATCATAATGCACCAATTATTGGAACATAATGCTCAGTTAAACACACAAGCCTCACAAGAAATTTCCTTTACTCTCTTGTCATAATAAGTATTTAGATGTTCTTTTTTTAGAGATAAGTATTTAGATGTTAAAGAAGCAGATCTGACACAAGCTAAGGTGTTACCCATAAACTAGTTTACTTTTTTTTCATTTTTTTCTTTTTGAGGGAAAGTTTACTAGGAATTGGTTATTTCACAACTAAATGAATTCCCAAACATATATATCAGAGTGCCACTAGCACAGAGGCCTTAAATATAAAGATTAATCTTATAGGATGTTTTTTTGGTAATATTAGAGGATAAATCTGATTCATTACCAAAGTTTTCATTCTTTTAAGGGAAGGATGACTAGATCAATTGTGGATTTTCATCATGTAACATCATCTTGTCCGGAAAAGGTAAAGGTTTGAATCTCACTAAATATATTCTGTGGGTTTATTCCTGCATCGTGCAAAGTTTCCGATTTGTGTGCACTTGACAACTCAACACTGGTGAACTTTTGCTATAAATCATTTATGTAAGGAAAAAAAATACAATTAGTTCCTTTCTCAAAATGACCAAATTGCACAACAAAATACTTGCGGACCGATTTTTTTTGTTATCAAGAAACAAATTGACATGCACCCACATGTTTGGTTGTAAGAGCTTTAGAGGGAGTGTTTGGTTGTATCAGTTAATCACAGCTTAGTGTGCTTTGTGGAATTAGAAATTGCAAGTTATGAGTTAAGACAGGTTATTCACGGAAAGTTATCATTAGAGCTATCATCTATATAACAAACTCATGCCCGTGTATATCACAAGATTAAACAGCTTCTGATATCTAACAGCACAAATTTCCTTATTTAGGTGACAATTGGTTATAAATACCCTTCGGAACAGGATCCCGTGACAAATGTACTCAGCAATAGATTGTCTCCCAATCATCGTAATAGTCTTTTACAAAACAATTTTTTCCACTGTGAATCAATAAAACAAGATGGGGAGATTGATGATGATGTTAACCATAGAATTCAAGCTGGTTGGTGTAAGTGGAGGAAGGCTACTGGAGTCCTTTGTGATAGGAAAGTACCCCATAAGGTTAAAGGGAAATTCTACCGCACTGCTATAAGACCAGCAGTGTTATATGGTAGTGAATGTTGGGCTATGAAGGGACAACATGAACATAAAATGGGGGTAGCTGAAATGAGGATGTTTAGATGGATGTGTGGTCATACTAGAAAGGATAAGATTAGGAATGACCATATACGAATACGTAAACGAGTCGGAGTGGCACCTATTAGCGAGAAGCTGGTAGAAAATCGTTTGAGGTGGTTCGGTCATGTCCAGAGAAGGCCATTAGATGCGCCAGTAAGGAGGGTAGAGCAAACAATCTGGAGTCCGATTAAAAGAGGGAGAGGGAGACCAAAGCGAACACTTGACGAGCTAATAGAACGAGATCTATTAACGAATAATATACCAAAAAATTTGGTTACTGATAGAGCGCAATGGCGTCGTATGATCCATGTAGCCGACCCCACCTAGTGGGATAAGGCTTTGTTGTTGTTGTTGTTGTTGTTGTTGAATCAATAAAACCACGAAAGCTCAAATGACGATGCATTTTGATATCATAGGTATCCAAGAAATCAGCTCTCTCAAATTCTCGATGATTACTCATGAGTTCGCAGAATATATAGAAAACTCTTAATCATTTTTTTTCTTACAACCAAACAAGTTTCCCAGGTAAGAAAATGAATGTGACAGCAGAATAACAATTAAGCCCCCACAATAAAAAAAAATTCACATATAGAAGGTGATTAAAACCAAAACATCATGACTGGAAAAACAACATAAACAATCTTCCACCTATCTGAACATACATATACATATTGTTCTACAGAAATACTTTGACTCGCCAACTTCATTTTCATTATTAAAATCCAAAAAAACTAGGAATGAATAGTCTCGAGAAAGCATAACTGCAAACTATTTGCTAAATTGAACAACTTCCATGTCTAATTGACGTCATTCACATTAGCAAAATGTCGCACAAGATTCTACATGTACTTACCACACGTTGGAAGGCTTCGTTGTCTACATCCATGTTTATTCTGTTAGGAGGAGTCCCAGGGCTCAACAAAGCAGGCACATGTTCAGGCTCCCTGGCAACGAAGACAGTGTTCACTATCCCATAATTTCCCATGGCAGAAGGTTGGTTCTCATCATGCCTCCATTCACCATCAACAAAAAACTTAAACTGCATAAAAGATTACTTTGAGCAAGTTTCACATAGAACATTTGAAGAATTATTATTATTATTATTATTATTATTATTATTATTATTATTATTATTATTATTATTATTATTATTATTATTATTATTATTATTATTGTATGANTTGAAGAATTATTATTATTATTATTATTATTATTATTATTATTATTATTATTATTATTATTATTATTATTATTATTATTATTATTATTATTATTGTATGCACATGGTTATATCATAAGCCATCATGTGCATATATTCCACTTCAAAAGACACGATATGAGCACATATTTAAAGAAAAAAAGGTACAAAGTTCACACTTATACTATTAAGATTCTGTAACTTATTCAAATTGTAGCATATCTTCACTCAGGCAAGCAAATAACAATGAAGAAATTAATAAATAAATTCAATTTATAATAACATCAATGCACGGCTACAAGTTGAAGAGGAACACAACAATGGAATCGTAAAAGTAAAATCATAGATGGTAACAAGAAAGAACCTGATGGAATCCAGGTGTCAAACTGCAAATAACCTGAAACACATTAGGGCAGCCTTCTATAGGGGACATAGGCAAATGTTCATTCCACCTGAATCGTAAAGTTTTAGGGAAAGATAGTTAAGATCATAAAAGGAAATTATGAAAGCTTCCAGAACAGAACATTATTTAATAGAAGTATCAGAGACCACCACAATGCACTATACATGCAATTAAATGTAAAGACATTTTTACACAAATTTGACCAGTTTCAGGTAAGTATCAGCCATCTGGCTCTCACCTCTAAAATGCACATTCTAATAATAGACGTGTTTCCTTTTTCATCTAAAGATTCTATCAAAATTACAAAAAAAATTACCTTTACAGTGTGGACAACCACATACCTAAACTAAGAATTTATAAACATATCCAATGAGTATGGATAAAACAGATGGATCTGTGAATTGCTGCATGTTAGCTTCATAATATGCTCCACATGGTTGGCATAGGAAGCAGCTCCTTGTACAGACAGAAAAGGAATAACGGTACACGAGTTGTGGCTGACTTTTTTACATCAAAAAGCATGAGTTCCAAAAATGTAAATGAAGATTGAATGGATAGATAATCATTACTTCCGACAAATGTAGATTTTTTCTCTGTCGAACCGACAAATGTAGATTTTGGTAAATACAGTAAGCATGTATGATTTAGTGTCAGTTACTTAGCATTAAATCAGATAACATCAAAAGGCTTCTAGTTAGATATGATAGTGTCAAATGGACAAAAAGAGGAAACAAATCTGCAAGAAATGCAGATATTTGGCATTCGTTATTTAATGAATTCTGCTTGAATTGGTGACCTCCCTTGCTTACGGAAAGGACAATATAAGAGCAATTGAACAAGAAATTAATTAACCACAGAGATAAACTGGAATTATCATCAGCTATATCATGAGTTTAAGATGTGATCAACCTCCCACCTTGTGAAGGAACCTGTAAGGAATACTCTTCTGCCACCATGAGGCCACACAAATCTGGTCGGAACCAGTGCAGTCCCAGCAGCTACAGCCACCTCCTGTGAAGCTTCTGTCGCAGGGGAAAACATCATGGGAGAACGTACGCAATCAACCCCTCTACGTCAAATAACAACCAAAAGCCCGATCCCCACTCCTCAATTTCCAGAAAACAACCGGAGATTTCTCGGACGCAAGTAAATCTCGCCAAGAACAAAATAACGGAGACCACAGACACAAATTCCTCCAAGCTGTGGGATCCTCCGCGCCGAGGACCCCTTCAACGATCACGCATTCCAAATCGGAAAGTCGCGGCACGTCCAAATTAGCATCAAATCCGCCCCGACGACAACTAAAAACCGATCGCATCCATTTGAATCTTGCTTCCGGAGTAGCAAAAACCTATCAACCACCGCAGAACTCTACCAGACCAAAAGAAAGTAAAAGATCCCTTCTTGAAACAATTGAACAAAAAAAAATCCAAAAAAGATGCCGGAAAACACGTTGCCAAAACCCTAATCGTTCCGAATTCAGCAGAAAAAAAGGGAAGAATCAAGGATCCCAAATCATGCGCGCGAGTGCGGGTCTCCAATTCGGGGAGCCCTAGAAATCTTTCGCTTTTGGATCGTCGGAAAACGCGAGCGGAGCAAAGAGAAAACAGTGGGAGAAGAATACAAGAGGAAACGGGGAGAGGAGAGAAGAAAGAGAATGGAAAAGAGAACCCAAAAAATAAGGGCGAAAAAAAATAAAATTATTATATTTTTTTTTTCTTTTGGGTACTTGAGAAGGGTAAAAAAAGGATTAAAGAAAAGGGAAGCGGACGGGTTAGAAGGAGGGTTTCAGCCGTTGATATGATAATGGACGGTCGGATAAAATGATGCGGGCAGCTGACCGGGATTCTTGATACGGCCCGTCGCTCTCTGAAACAGGCCGGTAACGGGCCCATTTAGGCTTGAATTGTAGGCCCAATTCGGGCTAGTGAAGTGGCAAACGAGTTCAACTGTCCACATACCCGAATTCGCAACCCGATTTGTCAATTAATTAGGCATGTAATTAATAGATGAGGTTGAAAGTAAAGAAAGAGTAATTAATTTGGTTCAATACAAATTAGTAAAAGAAACTATTTTATCTGAATTTATAATAATATATATGAGTTTAAGTAGCATGCAGTTAAAATATTTGGTTGCACTCTATTAATAGATGTTCTCTATAGTCCATCTTACTTTATTTTAAGTAGCATGCAGTCAAAATATTTGGCTGCACTCTATTAATAGATGTTCTCTATAGTCCATCTTACTTTATTTTAAGTAGCATGCAGTCAAAATATTTGGCTGCACTCTATTAATAGATGTTCTCTATAGTCCATCTTACTTTATTTCGATTAGACGGTCTAAATTGTTTTATTTAAAATTTAAAATAAAAAATTAAATTTTCTTTTTTGATTGAGTTGAACTAGTTGAATCAATTCTCTTCTCTTTCATTTCTTTTGTATACACGACGACTTCATAGAAATCTCCTATAGAAAAAAAATTAGTGCAAATTTATTCTTCTCTCTCGAGCATGATTCACTTTTTTCTCGAAAACTTTTGCTTCTCTAAAATAGGCAAGATTTGTTTTTCTTCTATTTATTTTTTCTTGTTCTTTTCCTTTTTAGATCTAAAGTGTTTTCTTTTTTCTTCTCATTTTGGCTTCTCTTGATTTCTCTCCTGAGTTTCTCCAGTTTTTATGCTATAATAACAAATATGTAATAGAAAATTTATAATAGAAAACCTGTAATAAAAAATATCATTGAAGTTTATGCTTTTCTGTTGGTCCTGACATGTTCTTTTATGAAAACTTGTAATAGAAAACATGTAGTTGAAAGTTTTACTTCTACATTTTTTTTTTGAGTTGCTAGCAAATTAATAGTGAGTTATTCGCTTATTCTTACTTTTAGCTCTAAAACTCTTAGATCTATTATAGGTTTTCTATTATAAATTTTCTATTATTGGTTTGTTATTACATCAGAGAACTAGAGAAACTCAAGATAGAAGTCAGGAAAAGCTAAAATGAGAAGAAAAAAAGAAGAAGAAAATACTCTTAGATCTAAGGGTCTTTTTGGTTTCAAGATGATTAAGGGGAAGGGAAGGTAATGAAGGGGAAGGGAAACTAGGGGAAAGGTAATGAAAGAGAAAGGAGGTAAAAACTTTAACCTTGTTTGGATAACATAACTAAAGTGAGGGGAAGGGAAAGAAGGAGAATTATAATTTTTATTGGACGAATATATCCTAAAATTTGTGTTTATATAGTTAGTTACATATGGTCAAAATTGGAAATTATATATGAATATTTCTTTCCCCTCCTTTCCACCCCAATTCGGGGTTGAAAGAAAAATGGGCTCTTGAAGGGGAATGGAGGTAAATGGAGGGGACATTCCCCTCCATTCCCCTCCGTTAAAAATCCAACCAAACGAGGTTAAACTATTAACCTCCTTTTCCTTCCCCTCCTTTACCCTCCTTTCACCTCCAACCAAACAGTCCCTAAAAGGAAAAGGAGAAGAAAAATAAATTGAAGAGAAGCAAATCTTTCGAAGAGAAGTGAATCATGCCTAAGAGAGGAGAAGAAATGTGCCCTAGTTTTTCCTACGCGGGAGTCGTTGCTTTTTCTGTGGAGTCGTCGTGCACACAAATGAAATGGAAAAGAAGAAAACTAGTTCAACCAGTTAAACTCAATTCAAAAAGAAAATCTAATTTTTTACTCTAAATTTTAAGTGAAATGATCTGATCATCTAACCGAATAAGACGAGATGAACGATGGAGACAATTAGTAGGGTGCAGCCAAATATTTTGGGTTATATATATATATATATATATATTCCTTTGAAACTTTATTTTACCATTAAAAAGATGAATATGAGATTGCATTTATTTTCCTTAGAAAAATTGGGATTGAAAGTGTTTGGGTGGGTTATCCAATATTTTATCAGTTTTGCTCTACATTTTGATTAATTTTATATTAGCAAGTAATATTTTATTTTATAAGTTGTCATCCTTGTTTTAATAATATTTATACCTTATATAATTTTATTAGTATATATGCACAATATTTATGTTAATTGAGTCATTTTGAATATATTAGAAGGCACACAAAGTATAGAAAACTATATTATGTCTAATTTTAACTATGCAAAGCTCTATCGAATTTCTCGAATGATTTAATATAAAGTCACTTTATTCTACTCCTGTGGAATTATTACACCTTATTTAAGCGAAATGTGGGATCTTGTCCTATTATTTCATCAAATAAAGGCATTATTATCCTTCAAATACAATAATCACTTGTCCATTATTAACTTATATTTAATCCATGATTGGTAAGTAGGTCATGCAATCTTGGAATACAAGCACACTTTATTTATAGGAGCATATGACATGTTAAAGTGCATAATGTCTTACTACCTTTAGAATGAATGTCATACACGTTAAATATTTATGATAGCCACAATATATGTGAGCCAATATATGCTCAAATAATAATGTAGCTCATTGTGTCATAGATTCACTCTATTATCAAGATAACTCATGTATAACTCTCGAAAAATACAATTTTATTCAAAAAAATTATTTTCTACTTAAGAAAAAAAATGGTTATTTGCATATAAAACTTTAGTAAATTATTCTCTTGGCTTAATGTTCCTTGTTTCAAATAAGTTACTTTCATATGCATGACTCAATAAGTTAATTTTCACCTTTGAGTACCCCATTATAAAAAGCATGCATTAATCCATTACTTTGAAAACATCAATGGTCTAAGAGAAACACTTAGACACTATAATGTCGAGTCATTATGTCTCTTGATTGACTTAGTGTACTTGGTACTAAAACTCAAGTATTACGATGGATGAACTCTTATAAAGACTACAAACTTACATCTAATCACCCTCCTCTTCTACATTTGAGCTTTATTAAATACAACCCTAGCATTTCTTGGCGAATGTTGCTCAAGGCTACAATTCGATGAACCTATTATCAATCACTTTACGCATAAAGACGTTCTTAATTTTATGATTTGTCATGTAAATTCTTTGTATAAATATTATATTTGATGTAGTTCTCTTATACTTGTGGATGATGTACATTCAATCATTTACCTAAAGATGACATACATTTGGTTGTCGATAATATTCGTACAAGGGATGAAATAGTTCTTATTATTCTGCATTGTTACGATAAACATTGAAAATTCAAAGCATCACTATAGGAATATCAAAAAATGAGTTTTGTCATGGATTCACTCGGAAATTTGACTTACTTAAAAATCGAATGCGAGTGATCCTTTAAATTTTCACACCTAATGCGAATATTAATATGCCTTCAATCTCATTGAATGACAACAATCACAATTCTCTCAAAATTCATATATACCCATAAAGACAAAAAAATTGAATATTTGTGATAATCTACATCAATTATCATATAAAATTATCAATAAATGATTGTAATGTAATCGTCTAAATATGGACCACCCTATACTTCATATTTTGTGTTTTGTTTTCCAATGAAATGAAAATTCTCATAATGCGATCTATAGATGTGATTCAAGTTGTCTGACTTATTTTGTGATGCATTGAACATGACATTTTGCAACTAAGTTATTGTTTTTAGTCGACACATTCTTTGATGAACATTTTCATCAAACTTTTTTGAATGTCTCAATGAGTATATTCTCCAAACAAACTAAATTAAGTTATAAGCTTAATTGCCTTGCTTTGTCTTTGAAAAAAGATTTATATTATTTTAGTCATATTTTCATTGTAATGGATGAAAGAGCAATACATGTGCTCATTTATACTAATCTACACATTTTATGGATCAACTATAAGCTTCGCATTGTATTTGATAAATAATCAATGGCATGGATGCTCCCACTAACGATCCAACATGTTAAGATAATAAGCATAGTGATTGACATCAAATCTTTCCACATGAATCAGGATGTGAGAAAATGAGAGACGAACTCTTAATAAACATATTCAATATATATGACAAGCAGAAATCTTTTGCTTCAATTTTGTAATAAATCTCATTCTAGTAATATCATAATATGTTTTTACTTAAAAATTTTGTAATACTTCATTTCTCCTTGTACATGGACATTTGATATTTAGAAGATTGAAAATACTCCTCATTTATATCATCAAATTTCATTTTTATGAAACAATTCAAATAAAGATTGCACATTTAAATTCTTGTGCGATATATTAAGGGTTGGATGACTTACCCATCCGATATATAAGCAATGAAAGTAATTTATGGTACTTGAAAATCAACTCAAAATGAAAATAAATATTTTATAATCGTATATAAGGTCCCATTTTTCTATAACTTATATTATATTTTTTTATATTGTTAATTAACTAATTAAATCTTTTTCTCATGTGTCTTTTATGATATTTATAATTACAATGTACATGCAAGGATTCAATCTTGTGGTTCATATGATTTTTTACTAAATTTGCGGATCGTTTTAGACAATTCATACATTTCAATCATTATGATGGAAAAATATCATACAGATATCAATGATTATATAAAAAGAGACATCAAACATATCATATTATTAAAAAAAATAGTTTCATATATCCTAAGAGACTAAGTAAAATAGAAATCAAGTAAATGATTTTAAAACTAATCAAGTAAAAAACTATTTTACTTAAAATATTATCTATAAAGTCTCTACATTAGTATTTTACTTTGTTGTCATATTATCAATTCATAAAAGGATAAAATTTCAACGAGTAAAAATTATAAAATCATAGATAAAAGAACGAAGATCAAGAGGAACTTTCTTCAACCTAATGCAATTATGAAAATGACCATGAGTGCTGTAACAAATCACTCTTGTCGACTTTTTCACCATCTCACAACACATGTGATGGTGGTTCTAACATTTCTTTTGTTCATCATCATTATTGGTCTTTCAACAGGGCATGCTCCAACTTGTGCTACTAATACGCACTTGTGCCCAACATATTTACTTAACCAACTATTGCCAAGGTTAACATACGAAGCATTTTAACTATTGTGCTTTTATTTTGTACGTGTATGTTTTAATTGTCTCATAAGAAAGATAATTAGATTTTGCACTAGGATTTGCATTTATAGCCAACGAACAATTTCATTATGTCTTTCAAACATGTGACTTCTTAAAAAATTATCACTTGTGGCAAAACTCATAAATAGTTACTATAATTTTAAAAATTGACATTTCTTATCTTTAGTTTGATATAAAGTTAAAACCAGTGCAGAATATAATAAGAAATGCATTGATTGTTTGTTGATCATGTATTTTCTTTCGATCTAAATTAATCTTCTATTTTAGATTGAAAGAATGTCATATGTTGCTAAATATTATATATGAGTTGCATGGGGCATAATAATTTAACTAGTTTTAACGTGCCTAAAAGTTCTTTCAATTTTTAATAATTACTTTATGTTGAATTCTTCTCCAAGAAATATTTTCCATAGTTTGTGCGACAAATACTTTATTGTCACTAATATATTTTCCTTATTATTGTCAACTTTGAATTAATTTTAAGTTCAATCAATTAAGAGGAGTTCTATATTATGCATGTATAAATTCATCACAAAATTTAAAATTAAGGATGATCACGGATTTGACCATTCAACCTTGTCAACCCGACTTAACAAAATTTTTTGGGTCGGATTGGATCACGTTATTATTTAGAATCTAGTAAATTCTGACCCAACTAATTTTGGGTCGGGTAATAAATTTAATGTTTGACAATTCGAACGCGAATGATTCAAAATTATAGTATTAGTACAATAAAACTAATTGATCAATGCTAAAATTATTTATATTTTAGTCGTTTCAATTTTTTTTATAATTAACTTAATTTATTTCTTTGTATAAATATTATATTTATTTAGTTTTAATAAAAAAATCTTGAGTATATGGAAATAATTGAAGTCCAAGAAATGAATGACTCAATCCGGTGATCCGAACCGAACCAACCTAAAACTTTTTTAATTGGGTTTGGTGGAGATTCAATTTTTTTTATCTTAACTTGTCCCAACCCAATAATATATAATTATTTTTGGATTATGTCAAGTTTTGTCTCAAATTCGATTAGTTGTCACCTCTATTCGAATTAAGAAAACTAACGATACACAATAATAATGACATCTAAATTTTGTTATGTTTCCACTCATCTTCCACTTTTCAAAGGATGACCATCACTTGTTGTCATCAATAATGTGCCAGATATTATGTATTTAATAAATTATTGAATCAAAACACGATTAAAAAAGTATTCATTAAAAAAATTAAAAATAATGTGAATTTTGAATCAACACAAAATTCAAAATATATATAATTTTTTTTTTGAATCAACACATAATTAAAAATCATCAAAAAAATTAAAATAGATTGAATTATTTTTAGTTTGAGAAGTTCAATTATGATTGATTACATGATTAGAGGGAATCAATGCACATATGATATATCTTTTATTTTGGTTAAAGTTTATAATAGCAACTTTATAAATCTTTTGGTTTGATTTTTATATTCTGAACATGTTTATCTTTGTTAACATTTTAAATTCTTAGTTCACCTATAAAATCATAAGCCTTGTAAAAGTATCTAAAGTTAACCTACTTAATTATGATATCAATTTTTTTCTCACAGTAAAGTAAGCTAACGACACCTCAAATTTCTTTTGTTCTTTTCTCTCAATAAAATCTTAACTTTTCTTTCTCAGTCATCGCAGATTACTTTATTTCAAATATTTTTGCCACTTTAGGTTGACTATATTTATCATCATTTTTTCATGTAAATTATTATTCAGTTACATTAGTTAAAATTTTCAAGGACAACATATTGAATTTATAGCTAATTTTATTGTGATATTATTTTTGTTATTCAAACTCAAAGATTAATTTTAATTTTAGTGTTTCAATCTACAAAATTAATAGTGTTCTTTTATCAACTTAGCTACTTGGTAATATATTTATTTTTAGAAATTTTATTAATGTCACCACAACTTGTGGTGTTGAGGCAATGTTAACTAGATGTTATTTTGTTTAGCGTGCCATAATGACACATTTTCGTTTGGCTAAACAATATTTTCAGTAGTTTTTTTAATAAGTTGAATATAAATGAATCTCAATTAACCTATGCTTAAATTGAACAAATATGAAAATTGAGTTTAAAGTTTTTAATATTCTTGTAGTAGCACTTTTTATTTGACAATACGATTAAGTTATAATGTTCACCCATTTATAATTTTCTTTTATTATGTCATGATTGATTATAAGAGGAGCACTTCTTGAAAATATACCAATTAAGTAACCATGAACCATCCTTCGCTTTGGAAACAAATTGAGAATAAAATTTATATAATCATTGTCATCAATTAACTATTGGGTAAAATGGGGGTGCTCCCCAAGTCTTGGCAGCACCCTCCGGACTACAAACCTCATCCGTTAGATTTTGCGATTATGATCCTAACTGCATAATTTTGTTTTCTTTTTTTTTCTTTTAACTTTTTTTAATATTTTTTTATCTAACCCAACTTTTTCCCCATCCCTGGTGTAGTCTTCTCTCTATCTCCCTCCCCGTCTCCGTTTTTGTCTTCATACACCATCGCTCGCTCGCTCTCTCTTATCTCTCTCTGCCAGATCTTGTTGCCTTCTCCGTCTCAACAATATGGATGCGCCATCTCCGCCATCGTTTTATTCACTTACCTCTCCATTATTCTTCCTTGACCTCTTCATATTCATGCTGGTGACTGGTCCTCTTGGTTCTTCTCGTTTGCTACAACTATTTCAACTGGGAGACCTCCTCCACAGCTTACCGGAACGATGAGCTACTATGCATCGAACAAGCACGGATGGATCAACTATGTGATAACGGGCTCGTGTGGTTCCTACCGATGTTCTACTTGTGGTGGTTTGGGCGTCAAAGTTGTGGAGCGTGCCATGGATGTCATCAGCTTGTTGTTCATCTACCACTCCTTACTCTGCCTTCATGCATAAAAGTATGATAACATTTGGATGGTCAAAGCTGGAGGAAAGGAAGGTCTGGGGTTATAGGTAGCGATGACAAATACCACCAGTTACAAGAATAGGGAAGAAATGGATGCTTTTATATAGTGCATATGTTGCACTCACCAAGAGAAAACAAGCTCAATGTGTTATTCATCTTTCAAGAATTCATTACTCTGATTATTATGTATGACAATTCCAAATTGTAGTATCTTAAACACAAAAATTAACTTCACATCTCAGAGGTTGTTGAATCCTATCAAATCTCAGCAACATGTCAAATATTCTAGATAACAAAGTCCAATGATAATTGCTCTTGAAAATTAATCAATTATACATTCGATACAATGTCCTAAAATAGAAAAAAAAGAATATTTTAAAGAAAACAAACAGCTCTATAGTCAAAAGATGAAAAAGAGAAGATTAAAATTGGAGTCAAGATATCTTCATCTAGATTTCTCAATGCATGACATCCTTCGACAATGTTGCTGTTGTAGAGGTGATCCTACGAGACTACTGCTGTTGAGAGCTGAAGAAGAGATCACCCATGCCGCCGCTATAGAGCCAATCATGGAGCCTATTGAGAATTGGAGAGTCTGTGTCGTTGCAACTGTAGAGGCAGTGATAGTATTGTGAGAGTCGTTAGAGAAGAGATAAGAGATTCAACTGAAAGAGAGATGAACGATCCAGAAGAGAGATGAGTCGGAGAGTGCAGAGAGAGAAAGATGGGGCGAAGAGTGAAGAGGGGTTTAGTCCCTCTGGAGCGAGAGAAAAAATAGGTGAAACAAAAGCATGTGGAAAGAAAATGAAAAAAAAAACTATATCGTCAGGATCATATTCACAAAATCTAACAGTCGAAGTTTGTAGTCCGGAGGGTGCTGCCAAGAGGTGGGCAACACCTTCGTTTTACCCTTAACTATATTTAAAGAGACTATGTCGACAATGCATTAAAGAGGCGTTTACTGCATTACCTCTTAATATTACCTGGTAATCTACATTACCTGACAGAAAGATTACCACCTATTAAATTACTAGTAATGTGCATTACTCTGTTTACTATATATAAGTAATCCAAATGATAATTTAGATTATCATATTTACTTATATAAATAATTACTAAATAATATACATCATTTTATCAAAGTACTCTTCAAAAATATTATTAAGTTAAAAATTTTGTATTGTTGAATTAAAATTTATCAACTTAAATTATAAACTCACAAATTAATGGATTTAAGTAATTAATACCCTTTAAATTAAAATAAGAATAAAATAATCTTTATAATTAATAATAATAATTTATAAAATTATTAGTCTAATTAATAATACTTATAAATAACAATTAGTGCTATATTTTAATTCATAATATGATCATAATAATATAGTATTATTTAAATAATATTTATTATGGTCACTAATTTATAATAATAATAATAATAATAATAATAATAATAATAATAATAATAATATTATTATTATTATTATTTGTGTTGTTGTTATTATTATATGATAATTTATTATTGTGTTATGTTTTATTTACAAAAGATTTATTATTGTGCTAGACAATCTAGATTGCCTACGAATTAAAATAAGTAAATAGGGTAATCTAGTGGGCGTATGTAATTTTAAGTTCAAATTATCAGTAATCTACAAAGGTTACAGGGAGGAAAATGCTCACTAAATAATTTGTAGTGTTGATTAAGTCAATATATTATTTAAATTATTTAATAAGTATAATAAATAATAGCGACAAAAGTGATGGTATTTGAAACATTCGAAAATTCATATGGTTAGCTAGTAGCCTTCGAAAATCTATTTCTAAATCTACTCTCAAAATTTTATATTAATATTAATATTATTATTCTTATTATTTGTGTTATACTTTTCTTTGTACCATGAGACTACTTCATTTTTATTATTATTTTATTTATTTCTAAATTCCTTAGGTTGAAAAACAATCCACTAACTAATTATCGAAATAAAATTAAATTTCTATTTTATAATAATAATAATTAATATTAAGAACAATTAAATTTAAAATAAATTATTTTTATTTAGGATATATGTTATTTTCAATCTATTTGAATAATTATTTATGTTTTTTATTGTTTTACTTTTATTGACTAATTTAAAAATTATATTTATCAACTACTTTTATTTAATTTAATAATTAAATAGTAAAAATCTAATCGCTGCTCACTAGTTATTATATTATATATATTAAAAGGATCTTTGTTCACTATTAACTGTTTGTTTAAATTATTATTTCATGCTGGACAGACCATATATTTAGTTATCCTAAAAAGAAGTTGTATTTTAGGATTGTATGCATTTTTTAATTCTTTTTATTATTATACATTAATTTTAAATTACCATATCTTCTTTATTTCTTTTTTCGTGTAGTCATTAATTTCAAATTGGCTTCTCGGTACCAAGTACTAACAAACGGCTCGGATGAACCCTAACAACGTATCTGGAACGTTGGATTTCAATGAGAACACATCTGACGATCCAAAATGGAGGGAACCATCAACGCAGACAAGCGGATGTCTTTTTTCCTTTTATATCCTCGGCGCTTTCGCTTGCGTTTCGTGTGTTCTTCCCCTTCTCATGTCTCTAGGGTTTCTTCATCTCTCGTCGGCGGCGCTCCTTTTGTAGTTTCTTTCATCTCGATCGGAGCTCTCGATGGCATGATCTCCGGCGAACGCTACCCGTAATTCCTCTCCTACGCTCTCGATCCGTCGGTTTCCACTCTTCCGTCGACCGCGTCGCCATGATCTCCGTGATGAACGAGCGCGAGATGGATCGGAGCTCTTCCGGCAACGTCTCCTTGTTGGGAACGAAGAACCCCCATGGAGGGCCTTCCCTGGAAGATGCGGCCGCTACGAGAGCCGACGGCTCGTCCGACGAATATAGGGTTTTGGCGGATCTTCATGGTAGGAGTTCTGTTCATCGCGAGGTGGACGGATCTCGATCTTACAGAGATGCCGAGATGGAGGAAGTTGCTGTATCTGATGCCGGCCACGGCGACGCTATTCCGGTAGCGGCTCATCGGGATATTAGGGATTTCGACGAAGATAGGGCATCCTATCAGGTTCCGCTGTCCGATGGAATTAGGATTCCGCACGGGTTGGTACAGAATTTGATGCAGGGGTTTAGAATTGGCGACATGGTGTGGGGGAAGGTGAAGTCCCATCCGTGGTGGCCTGGTCATATCTTCAACGAAGCCTTCGCACTGCCTGAGGTCCGAAGGGCGAAGAGGGAAGGCCATTTCCTGGTGGCTTTCTTCGGCGACAGCAGCTATGGATGGTTTCACCCTATGGAGCTGGTCCCTTTCGCCCCTCACTTTGCTGAGAAGTCCAAGCAGACGACGATGAAGAATTTCTTGAGGGCAGTAGACGAGGCTGTGGACGAGACAAGCCGACGGGAGGCTATTGGCTTGACTTGCTACTGCCGCAACAAATCCAACTTCCGACCTGCTCCAGTTCCTGATCACTTCCATGTGGATGTGCCCGGATTTGAGCGAGGAGGTGTTTACTCTTCGAAACAAATTGATGATGCCAGAGACAGGTTCATGCCGCAGGATGTCCTCTCCTTCGTGCAGCAGGCAGCTTTGGATCCCAAGCCGAGCCAGTTTCCTGGCCTAGATGGAATTAGAAGCATAGCTACTTTGCTTGCATACCGAAGAGCTGTCTTTGAGGAGTTCGACGAGACCTATGCACAAGCTTTCGGGGTGGAGCCTGTCCGACCATCTCCAAACAGCCGCGGTATCCCTGATCAACCTGAGAGGTTTGCTCCCCGAGGTATAAATCAATATATCTCTTGTTGTTATGCATTTATAATGTCACTGGGACTTGAGCTGTACTTAAAACATTGTATCTGCATCGCCAAGGTAATTACTTATGTTGCCGCTGTTAGTTAATACAAATATCAGTTTAGCATATGATTGGTTAAATAACAAGACGTGATGTGCTTTGCAATATGCTTAAAGTTCTTTACTTGGTTGCTCAAATTAATATATCAGAATTCAACCCAAGATAAATATCCTTGCATGTTACTGGTTTAACACCATTTTAGCTGTTACCCTTTTCAGAAAACACTGTTTAACTGTCACCTTATTTGGGCTTTGGTTGTCTGTATAATATATGTATTGTGTACTTCTATCTTGATAAAAAAAAGATTGAGGAAATTCCACAATAGGTTCTTTAGATATTTCTCGGTGCATTGTGATTTCTTAGTGTTTTGTGATCTCTGAATTGAGGTCTGATAGATGATCCATCCTATTTGAAGCTCCTTTTCTCTGTGTGACACGGAGAAACTTGGTTTCCTCTATGACATTTTCCCTGTCACTAGTGTCTCAACTTGTGCAGGATTCATTGACCACTTGTGGGGATTATTCATAGTAGTTTTTGTAGCATGCGTTTGAAGGTTGAAGCCTACACGAAATACTTGGGTTGCTTAAGTTTGTTTGTTGAAAGTATCACTTTTCATGTGAGTTTTGGGTGGTCTTTTGATTTTTTTTTTCTCATTAGTGGACGCTTTCATATTTTTTGCAACTTGAAACTTGGTCTTTTTGGAGCGTACTGTGTCAAAGCATTGGTCTCCTTTCTTTAGAGTGTCTGTAGTTTGTAGCAAATGTGCTTTCGGTAATAAAAAACAATTTTCTTTTTTGCATTCCTCTTTTCTGGGGTGCCATTGTGATCTTTGTTGGTAATTTCACGGAGTGAGTGAGTCCGAAATTCGCTCTCCCTGATGCATATGATTGAAAAGTTTCTTTGGGCCATATATTCAGTTTCTTCGTGAAACATGGTAGATGTTTTCCAGGTGTGATAGTTTTGAGTCATGATTTATCGGACTGGGGTAAGAATTTAATGTCATTTCTACTCAATCAAATCTTCCAAATATGCTTAATATGACTATGGGCAAAATTTTATATGTTGAAACTAGAAAGCAACTCCTATTAAAATTTTAATTAGGAGACGTAATACAAGTCTTCGGATTCTTCACAAGTTATCTTGCACAGCGATTAATCTACTTTTAAGAGAATTTGAGGAGGAGCTGTCTTGAAAGCCTTCGATCAGTATAATCCAATATGTAGGCACAGTCAGTCAATGCGTAAACAAAATCAATCCATTCATAGGGCTTAAAAATTGTGTTTTTGTTCTCTAAATTGAGTTAACTGAAGTATATTTGGTGTATGTTTAAAAATGATAACCTGAATTGTTAGTCTATAATTGAGGACGTTAATATGAATCAATTGTGGGCATTTAGAATTGTTTTTGAAGAAATGGTCTTTTAGGTGTCCGACAATGCATTCGGTATCTTGGTTTGACCATTTTGCAGCCAGACCAGGCAGCAGAGTTGCTCCCTCATATCGGTATCTTGGTTTGCCTTCGCTAAAACATCCTTGTTTCTTTAAGCCTCAATTATTGTCTTATGTGGTGGTGTGCACGTAGTAGTTTCTGTTTTTCGTCCTTTTATGTTAGCAACTCAGCGGAACAGTGGTCAACATTATTTTTTTTTTTTAGTGGTCAACATTATGAGGGGGGTAAGGAGAAGTAGAAATTTCTTGTTGGTAGAATGATCTGCTTTTATGTTAGAAATTTCGTCCAATTTCTTTTTTTCTGATGATCTGCTTTTATGGATCTGCCTTATTTTGCATTTGATGAATGAATATAATGATTTTAAGTCATCATCTTTCAGAAATTATTTTGTTATATCCTTGCAACAGTATATATACATAGTTTAAGGACAACAGAAACAAAACCTTGAACCATACGACCTTCCAAAGTCTACTTGAAGAATACACTCCCAAAACAAAGTTGTACCCAACAAGAGTTCCACTTAAAATTGTCATACTTGGAATTGACCATTTAAAAACTTATTGAATAACTGCATAACGACACACCTGAAAGTTTGTAGGTCTACCACTAGGGGTGTTCATCGGGTCGGGTCGATCTGGTGAACTCGGCCACCCGAATCGACCCAAATTGAATTGGGTCGGTTTGATTTCTTGGTCAAGTCCCGATCAAGATTCTTCTTTGATCGAGTCGGGTACGGGTTGGAAAATATCCGAATGAAACCGACTCGACTCGATGATCCATCTTTTTATTTTTTTTAAAATTAAATTAATTTTAATTTAAAGATTAAATTTAATTTAAAATTTAAAATATATCATAATAAAAGATTTAAAAAACTTTTTTATGTTTTAAAATGAATATTTATAATAATGCATATTAAATAAAAAGATAAAATAAAATGAATAAAAAAATTGATCAGATGATTCCATCCGATCCAATTCGACTTTGGATGAGTCGGATTGGATCGAATTTGCACGTAAAAAATGGCACGACTTGATCAAAATTGATCGGTTCAGGTTTGAATTCGTGTCGGGTTGAGGTGAACACTCCTATCTACCACAAAATACCAGTGCATGAAGGGTTTTGTTTTTTCTCTTTAAAACTAAATTATATAGGATTTTATTGAGTGCGTATACATTTTTTTCCTTGAGTTACCGTTTAAGGATCTACCCCTTTTTTTCACATTACCACCGAATATACTGAAGATCGGGATATAATCAACATTGATGTACGAAACGAAGTATGACGAGTGGTAGGGACATAGTTTCTGTGTCATAAAAAATCAAATACCTCCTCTATCAAATGTACGCAGGGACAAAAAAAGTAGTCCATGCCCATGTCCATCACTTGGACAAAAGCAAGAGAGTGGGGCCGTTCATTACGTTTGATAAATATTTTTTGGTTAAATTTATCCCAGTATTCTTTATGGGATGATGGTCTCAATTATGGCTCATGTCCACCAGCACATAAAAGTAGGTCTGGCTCTTCACGGGCCATACCTTATCCGACTTCCATCTGATTTATGTCGATAAAGATAAGCTTATTTGTCTAAATAGGCTTGACCTAACTTATTAACTTGCATGATTAATCTAACGATAAAAAAATATTGTTAAAAATCAATGTGAATCATCATATTATATACAATATTTCTACTTGGGCTTCATAAGTTAACAAGTTAGGTCACATGCCCAATCCATTTAATTTTTTTATGTTAGGCATGACATCTTTATGTGTGAGCATGGTCTGACCTAACTCGTTGCAACCTTATAAGAGGCTGCGTTAGGCAATCAAAATTAGTCAAGTTCTGACAAATGATATGATGTTGATCAAAATTTAAGACGAAACCCCTTACCCAAAATTTAGGCTCATGTGACATCGAATTTTGAAAAATAGGTTCTTGCTACAAGAGAAACTTGCAGCAGGAATATGTTAATTCTATTTTTTTTCACATGATATTTTCTCTATCATTTTCTTTTCTTTCGATATTTAATTTAAAGTTTAACTTTACCATTTAATTTTTTTAGTACATTTAATTTGAATTAATAAATTTTAATTATACTTTATTTTAGTTTAATATATTATTATGTTGCTATACTTTTTTATTATTAAATTATTATTTTTAAGTTCAACATAATACATTTTTTATTAGGGATATTTTAACATAATATTTTATTATATTATATATAAATTAAATTATTCTTCTTATTTATTATGTGTTTACTTTTTAGTTTTAGGTTAACAAAATATTTATTATATTATATTTTAACTAATATCAATATTAATTATTAAAATTTAAATTTAGATCTGAAATCTAAATTGCATATTCATTTAATAATATAATAATTAAACTATTATTGGCTCATTTTTTTATTTTTTCTTAATTATTTTTATATTTTCTATATGCTTTTTTAAAATTAATTTAATTATATTATGTTTTAATATCATTAAAAATGCTATTATGATTTTATATCTTATTAATTTATTTATAATAATAGTGACTTTATTATTTTTTAATTCTTACGCGGTTCATCCAAACATATATTAGGATTTAATCATTTGGTTCATTTAAACACAATTATAATTAATATGTCAAATCAATTGTTCCAGAGAATCTTAGGTTCTACATTTCTAACATACCCAAAAGTTTTGGATTCAAGCTATTGGAAATATAGGAATGCTCATAAATCATGTTTGGTCCAACATGACTTTAGACTTAATCCAACCTGCTCAATTTTGATTGAATCAGGATGCATCGAGTTTAATGATAATGAAATTCTTGAAATCGATTCAATTTGATTGAATTGTGTTTTGATTGAATCTGATCCGTTCATCCGATTACTTGATTCATTTTTTCTATTAATTATTATTAATTATTCAATATAATAGCTACTATTTTTTTTAAAATTTAAGATGTTCCAAACATTTGAGATATTTTTCAAGATATAACATATTTTTTCTTAATATATTTTACTTTTGAAGTAATTTTAAGTTAAATAAATTGTTTCGTTTTTAACATATATAAAGAAATGATAGGGTCATTTGACGAGTCTGGTTCGAAAAATTGAAATTTGTACTCAAATGATTGATGATTAAATTGTGTTTGAGTTGGTTCCAACTACTCAATGGACAAAGTTTTAATATATATAGAAAATGATAAGGTCGAATCAGATTTGAAAAATTAAAATTTATATTTAAATCACTGATGATTAAATTTTGTTTGGATCAGTTCAGATCCACTCAATCGACAAACACCTCTAGATATTTTAAGTTCATCTCAAGTAGTGTCATGTGTTCACTTAGGTATAATTTAAAATCCTATATTTTTATTAGTTATATATTTATGATAGGACAAATTCTATAAATTAATATTAACTACATGTTATATGAGTTAATATTAACTCATATTAACTACATGTTATATGAGTTGTACAATTTTTATTAACATATTTACATAACTTTTATGTTATTTAAATAATTGTATTATATATATATATATCTTATTAAGAGCGTTATAAAATATAACAATATTATATTATTTTGTTATATAATTTTGATTATTTAAGTCTTGGACTATTTTGATGACTTTTTAAAATTTGACCATTGTTTTTTTTATTTTAGAAAATTCATGTTTTATTATATGAACTAACAAACCTCTCTCTCTCTCTCTCAACTAATTATCTCAAATTTTCTTTTACAGCAACTCCACTTAGCGGTAAGCTGGTCGTTCCCGAGTCTGCACGCCATAGGAAGGTCCCGGCCACCAAGCTCACCGCAACCAAAGTCCCAAAGAAGGTTCCATCCGCCAAAAAGAACAAATACTTGCTGAAGCGAAGAGACGAAACCCCAGGAGCCGATCCCGCCGGCAACGCCGGCTCTCCCCAGCACTCGCTTCCAGACCTCCTCTCGTCCTCTCACAGCTACCTTAACATCAACTCTACCCAGCAGCAGAACGTACAGTATGTACCCACCGGAGGCGCCTTGCTGCCTGCTAAAGTCATCCCGCTTAGCTCACAGCTCGACCAGTATGTGCTGCAGAAGAGGCCTCTTCCCGTTCCTGGCGCCGAGGAGGAGCAGCAGCAAGCTGTTTGGGACGGCAGCAAGGCCGAAGTGCCGAGGCACACGCCACAACAGTTCGAGCTCGGCGCTGTGGGCGGAGCTGTCGCTCGTACCCGCCCGCCGGAGGACGGGAAACAGCTGAAGGTGGAACCTTGGACGCTGGACGCGAAGAGCGGTGCTGGAGGTACTCGTGCGGCGGAAGCGGTCGCCGATTCTAAAGATGGAGTGCGCATGGAAGCAGTGCAGCCTCTGATCGCAGACGGAAAAGTTGCGCTTCCGAGAGCGGCTGCGGTAGGAACTGTGAAGAAAGAAAATATTCAAAAGCGCCGGCTGGAAGATGTCGTCGGTTTCGTCGGAGGTCCTGAACAAACCGGCGAGATGAAGAAGAAGAAGAAAAAGAAAGCTTCGAGTGTTGATTCAGGTGTTGCTACCGATCACCTCAGCCTGAATGGAGTTGCTATGGTTGCAGATAAATCAGCAGGGAAGTCCATTCTCATGGCAAGTGAGAACCAGAGGATCGCGGACAGTGCTTTGAAGCCCGACGAAGTCGACTTGACTACGAAGAATGTGGATTTGCGCCTCGTCGTGAGCGACATACAAGAGCTCGCGGTGAACCATTCCCACGCTGCCGAGCGTCACGCGGACGCCATCGCCCTCGAGGTTGCTTGCAAGTACCGGTCTCTGGTCTATCTGAAGGGCCTGGTCCTCCCGCCGCCAGGAGAGCCGGACGCTCCAGAGTTGAGACCAGCGCCGTCCAAAGAGTTGGCCGCTGCTAGAACAATGCAGGAGAGTGATGCTAACAGGTTCGGAGCCGCTGTTTTAGCCAGGAAGAAGGCAATTACGAAGTCCGATGATCCCATGAAGGCCGGACGGAAGCGAAGTCCGTCGGAGCGACAGGAGGAAGTAAACGCAAAGAGGGCGAGGAAACTGGACAAACTCAAGTCTTTGCCTGGCGATAAAAAAGCCTCCATCGGCCTTAAGGCTGCTGCTGCTGTTGCTGCTGCTGCAAAAGGGCTGCAGCGAAACCAAAAGGACAAGGAACTCAGTCCGGCGACCGCGAGCACCTTGAAAGGGAAGCTTGCCATTAGTAAAGCAGTAGAAGGGGCTGCTGCTAAGAAACAACAACAGCCGCCGCCGCCGCCGCTCCTACCTAAAACTCCCAGTCCGACCGTGTTGGTAATGAAGTTTCCAGCGAGATCGACGCTTCCGTCCGTCACGTCTTTGAAGGCGCGGTTTGCTCGGTTCGGACCGCTCGACCACTCGGCCATCCGCGTGTTCTGGAAGTCGTACACCTGCAAGGTGGTGTTCAAGTTCAAGCCTGACGCCGAGACCGCCCTCAACTACGTCAACAGCAACGACCTCTTCGGTCAGATAAAGGTCACCTATTACCTTCGGGAGGTCGATGCACCAGGCTCTGATCCTCCGACGTCATCCGACCTCGGGAAGCAGCTGATGGAGTCGCGTCCCGCCGTCGAGGTCCTTCAGGGCGGCGGTGGCGCCGTTTCTTTCGGTACGCCGAAACCTTTACTCAGCCGGCCTCCCGACGGCCAGCTCAAGTCCATTCTAAAGAAGTCCGGGGAAGACGCCGGTACCACTAGGGAGACTTCGCGCGGCGTAAGGTTCATGTTGGGCGGGGAGGACGAAACCAAGGCGGCTGCTGCTAAGACTAGCGGCAGCGTTAATGGAGAGGGTGCGCCATCCTCATATACTCCATCGTTGGAGCCTCCTCTTCTCAGTAGGAATCCAAAATCGTTCGCTCTTCTCCCGCCGCGGCCGCCGCCTCCCACTGGTCCTACTTCCTCGAATCCTGTTGCAATGCTACATAACCAGCGCCTTCCGCCTCCATCCTTACTAGGACCACCCCCATCTGTCTCGCTCCCGCCGCGGCCGCTGCAGCAGCCGCAGCTCCATGTTCCTGACGTCCAGCTCCCATTACCGCCTCCACCTCGCACTGCTGAAGCGCCGCAGCTCCGCGTTCGGTACGGCGAGCATGGTAGTAGTGGAGCTGCGGAGAGCCGAAGGCACGCGGCGGCCCCCGACATCTCTGAACAGCTGATGAGCCTTTTGATTAGGTGCAGGGACGTGGTTAACAATGTTAGGGATGCTTTTGGCTATGTGCCGTACCATCCGATCTAGCGTTAATGGCTGTTGTGCCATTTGTAATTTGTGTCGACGCCTTGAGCATTTTAGAAGATTTGACTTGTTAGTGTTGTATGTTATTGTTTGTTCGGCTGTTGCCATCTTTAATAGAATAATCCCATGAACATTAAAAGAAGAAATATGTTTTTTTAGGGTTATTTTTATTTCTCTTTTGAATTATCATAAAAATTTTAATCTAATCATAATATATAAAATCAGATAGATTTAGATTTAAACTTTTCTCAATCCAATAAATTAGTCTAATCGCCAGGTATTAAGTTTACTAATTGTTTTACTTTATTAGATTATTATTTTACTCTTTTAATTAAAAATACCTATCCTATCTCTCATCTCTCTCTATACTCTCTCTGTCACTCTTTTCTCCTCTCATGTTCCTCTTCTCTCTCCTAGTTTCATCTCTCTCTCAACTCCGGTGCTTGTCTATGTGCGCAGGCGAGCACCCACGCTAGAATGCGAGCATGCCAGTGATGCGAGCAAAAATATACATGTTGCACACATTTATTTCATGTCATTTTTAGGCATTTGGTATAAATTTATCTATACTTTTAGTATTTTATTCTTTATATTTTACCTATGAGTCAGAAACTACCGATATGTTCTCTTTGGTGTGATTTTCAGGCAAAAGAAGTCAAAACTACGCAGAATTCGGAGTACACAACAAATAGACGAGGTTTTCAGAAATCAGTGCCCAACTCGGGCCTTTTTCAGTAAAACGGTCCGTGTTCGACCCCAGAAATCAGCAGACATAATTCATTAACAACTCTGACCATGTTCAACAACTCAGACCATTTTCGTCATGCCACGTCAACACGGAGGAATCAGCCAATCAGAAGACGCCACGTGTCAAAGATGACGTCAACACC
>LTAE01003468.1:0-24083 GCA_001647135.1 Pontederia paniculata
TATCATAACAACCTATCTATTGGGATCCGCCTGTGTTACATACCGTGTCTTATAGGGTCTTAGAAATTTCTCTGTCTTCTCCTTGCTCCAAGTTCTACTAGTAATCTCCTTCAAGTTCTCCTAAGATTTTTGTCATCATCCTAGGGTGAGAGAGGGAGAGAAGAGAGACAAAAGACAATTTAGGGAAAAAGACAAAGTTCTTACCTAATCACCTTTTGGGGGAGAGAGAAGGGAGAGAAGGGAGAGAGAGAAGATATTCTCTACAGTGGCTTCAATCTTGAGGGGAGAAGTAATGATGATCTTCCTCTCTTTATGGATGTTTATATAGGTTTCACAAGTTTAATCCTACACAAACTTATCTCTTATCTCTAACTCTATCTTTAATCTCTTAATTATTTTAACCCAATCTTTATTTATCATATTCCTATTAGATGTCCAACTAATAAACTATTATTCATTTAATTAAATCTTTTTTTTTCTTTCTTTTTTTCTTTCTTTTATATGTTACGGGTATTACACTAATACCCACCACATTTATCTTTTCACTAGCTTACGAGGTGCTGCTAAAAGTTTATCCTGTATTATTTCTTTTTCCCCGTTTTATTTTGATGTCTTGCTTTTTTTCTATTGGAATTTAAGTAATAAAAAAATTATGAATTAAGTGCTATAAAATATTTCACATTTTAATGTAGTGATTAACTATGGGATAGCCAATGAATGCGTACGACACAGAAAGGTAATTTTTGCCCAATTTTGTTGCTACGTAATTGTTTATGAAGAGCTGATAGCGAATGGACAAAGAAAATTTTCACGAGCACTTATCTAATAGATAAATTTAATTAATTGACAATGGAAACAAAAAGTAAAAGCACGATTCTATATGTGTATCTATATGTTTGACATTACAAGTGAACTAATTGAATAATGCATCCCTACCTAGGCATTTAAACAATGATTAAATATTTTTTTAATAAAAATATTGTGAAAGTATTTGTGCAATTTAGAGGGGTGTTTTCGTGTTACTAAGATCCGACTTCACCTCACTCCAATTAGGTTATGGTGGATCCATTAGTATGATTAGATGAGTTGTGGCTGAATAAAAAAAGAATTGAAGCCCGGCGAATAGGGTCATGGAGTTGAACTATTATTTATTACTACAATTTTTTATATACCATTTTTATGCATAATAATATCTTCTAAAATAAGATAAGTATATTAATTGTTAAAATAAATACAATGATAAAATTATTAAAAAATAAATAATTTTGATATTATTAATTTTAAATTTATTAAAATTATATTTTTTGTTGAATTTCGAATTATCAAATAACAAATCATTCAACCTGCTGATGGTCTCAATCCAATCCAAATATGATTGCATTAAATTAAATTTAATCGAGTCGGATAAAAAAGAACCCAAATCTCAAAAACATGGGAGACTAGTTACGACCAAGAAAGAAAGAAAAAAAACATGGGTGCGACCTACACATCATGTCCACCACTTGTAAATTGCGTTCAATATTCTACATAATCCTGTCTGCTGAATCTAATTTTGTTTTTGCAGGTGCACTCAGGAGACTGGTGAGGAACATGCTGGAGGCAGAAGTACGATGGATTCAGATGCGATTTACTCAAGTGTTAGGCATCCGAACAATTTTTTTTTGAATCGGACTCAAGCACGTTGGTTCATCTGGTCACCAAAGGTATAGGTTGCCCATACCATTTTTTGACAACTTCACTTATAACCATATATATATAGAGAGACCAATAGAGCCACTAATTTTTTGGCAAGGCAAATGCGCACGTGAATCACGGATGTATTTTGAGCGGATGTCTCTCCTCCGGGCTCCAAAATATTAATGTCCTTCAATTCATCGGATATTACTTTTAATAGATAAATTCGATTTCCTTTTAGAAAAATTGTGTTCAATGACTTCAATCTTCACAGGTGGATTGACTCGATTCTGCCATGTAGATTTACACTGGTTCAGTAATCATATTTTAGTATTTGGTTCAAATTATAATTGGATTAAATTTATCAAATTCCAGAAGCACGAGAGACCTTTAATCCTCAAATTAGATTAGTTAATAGTCTTACAGACCAATACAATTATGAAAAGTGCCGAGCCTTATCAATTTAGTAAGTTTGGCATATAGGTCAAAAGTCAGACTCAGACAGTAGAACTTATTTTGATATACCGAACTTGTTTCACATGATGGCTACTGTATAATGTCCACCCTTCATCCTCCAACTATAAAAATAGTTGCTAAAAGGGTGTGACTGGACCATGAACAATCAAGCATGAAGACGAGCAGCTGCTTTCCATCAAATCAGCAAGAACAGATGTAGATGTGATCCTTAAAAAAGAAGAAAAGAAAGAGAAACTAAAGCATGCAACAAATTAAGCTTCTCTTTCGTCTCCCAGCAAAAGTGCCTTAACAATCGCATCGCTCATGCCGTCTGCAAAAGGAAAGAGGTGGCCGGCATGAGGAAGCTCATGATAGCGCACCCATGGCAAATTCTGGCCCATGTGGCGCGAGAAGGGCACGGGCACGATCAAATCGTCAGAACCGTGCCAGAGATGAACTGTTCCTTCCCCGCCCGGGAACGGGTCCTTCAGTTCCATAGGACTAAACTCCCAGCTTCCGAAACCAACCATTATGTCGCGATGGAGGGACTCGAAGACTCCCTGCTGCTTAGCTTCTTCCTGCCAGTAAAAAAAAAAGAATCAAAATTGACAAGTTGATGTCTTCAATTCGGAGCTGTTTCTTGTCCAATGTCACAGCAAAGTAGTTAGCTATGCAAATACTAAAGTGCAAATCTATCTATTTATTATATATGTAGAGAGAGAGAGAGAGAGAGAGAGAGAGAGAGAGAGAGAGAGAGAGAGAGAGAAGACTTTAGATGATGCTCGAGGTGCTAGCTTTGCTAAAATCTCCAAGTCTGCAGGAGGGAAGATATCAAAATGACCGGTTACGACACTTGAAGCAGGGAAGAGCTTTTGGGTGTTCCACCAATACGTCAACCAGGGGGCATAGTGAGCAACGCCAACAGTGAATTTATCTGGCAGAGGCTGTTGGTTGAATGCTGCTTTGGATACATTGGAAGGGAAACCGTGCCACCAGAAGTTTGCAACAGGAGCGAGTATTGCTACCCCAGCAAGCCTGTCATGAACCAACATATAAAAAAACAGGGTTACTATGCATCTCCATATTGATGCACTAATAGTTTCATGCCTTCTTTAGGTTGCTCGGGACGAAAGTTATTAGGACCTATCTAATTTGACTGAAGATATAGCATAAGAGTTTAATCACTATCTCAATGATATTTTTCTATTCTCGAACTCGGTACTAAGAACTCCCTTTAACTCAATCCAGAGTTCAGTGCACTCACCAAGAGTCAACTCATTGGTTAGTTTCATGCCTTTTCATTCCCTAAAGATGATTATCCTAGAATGACAAGTATAATATGGCTGCTACATGTAATTCTGTTTTGTTTTTTTTTTGTTCTGTTGCAGGAATAAGTTCCACCATGCTTTCATAGACGACTTCTCTGGTTCAGAATGAATACTGATTCTTGATTAAGTCATGTACATCACATAAATTGATTATGTATAAGCAAGTGCAGTATCTCCTTTATTGGTAAGATTTATGATGATTAGAAATTTTGATGTGAGAAGGATCTTTAATGGCTCTTGCAACGAGAATTATATATATGAACATGCATATTCTGGAAATTGACCTGAACTCAACTTCATTAGAACTTGAGAAGAAATTCTTAAGGGACGATTATGTTGCTCCTTTGTTGACCAAAAAACTTGAGTTCACCAGAAAGTTTTTCGGGTTCAAAGATAAAACAAACTCTTCTACAAAAGAAAGGGAAAGATCACATAGACATGTACCTAACCCAAATTCTCATTTTGAGTCAGCATACCGATTTTGTTAATTTTGATCCTCCCTCCACGGATATTGCCTAATATAATTATTTTCACACTCAAATGTATGTATGCCTCAAACTTATTTACATATAACCTGCCATATATTTAATGGCAAGGCTTTTTTTTGAGGATAAATCAATAGGTCAAGGGTTGATATGACAAAAGATAAAAAAGTATTTCGATCAAATTATAATACAGCATTTCTTTTCCATCAAGATATTACTGTAATTAGCTAATGCTATCGATGGCAAATCTAGCTTAAGTATAATGCAAAGAAAGTTCCAAAGTGTATTAACATATTACTTAAAAAAACATAACTTGATTCAACTCATATATGAAAACTGGAGATTCTTCCAAATTCAGTGCATCTCAATCCATACCTTTCAGGAATGTATTTCAAACAGGTCCAAGCAATCTGTCCACCCATAGAGAACCCAATGACATAGAACTTCGATCCAAATTCCAACTGATCGGCCAGTTGTTCGATGTCCAATGCGGTGCTTTTCTCGGTCCTTTTTGGATTCGGGTCACTCTCTCCATATCCAGCTCTGTCAAATGACACTAGGTATACCCCTAGTTCTTCAAGTAGTGCCTAAAATTTACATGGTCAGCAGAAATTGTCTGAAGATGATTGCACACAAATCTAATGATCTCAATGAAATTTGGATACCGGAGACACAGGAAGGACATCATGCCGGCTAGATTGGAAACCATGGATAAATATGATCTTGTATTTTGCCATCTCCTTCTGGACACCAAGTTCTTTATAGGCCAAATGCCTTCCATCACTGAGTCTAATTCTAGATGCTGTAACAGGAGGGCCACCTGGAGATCCACAAATTGTAGGAGGTGCAGGCTGAATCGCCTTGTACCCCCACGCCAGTAGACCGAAGAACATTACCAAGAAAAGCCTTTTGGGCATCCCTGAAAAGATGCCAAATCCACAGTAAAGTAACTTCAGCACACATGAAAAGTACGTGCTCGAAACAAAACTTTATAAAAGATGACTTTCAAGAAATAAGCTACTCCTATAAAGAAAAAAAAATGTTAAAACGTTTATTGAATTTGACGTCTTGACATCAAGATTCTCAAACTCTCGAGTTCACGGTCTACGAGTTAACTCAGGGTAGAATTTTAACATTTCTCATCCAGAATAAAACGAGAAGAAAAATGGATCAAATTCCTGGATCGACAATAGAAAATGTACAAATTATCGACACAGCAGAACATGGAGGAGGTTTATTATAAGCCCAATCATGCAACAATATGGAAAACAAAATAATTTGCTCTCTGCATCGCTATCCATTTTTCTCAGGAGGCATCAACAACCATTTCACATTTTACTTCCCTAAACAATGGAAGATTGCTTCACTCATAACCTCACAGCATCAATGCATACGCATAAGATGATTCATAAAACGAGAAGAAAAATGGATCAAATTCCTGAATCGACAATAGAAAATGTACAAATTATCGACACAGCAGAACATGGAGGAGGTTTATTATAAGCCCAATCATGCAACAACATGGAAAACAAAATAATTTGCTCTCTGCATCGCTATCCATTTTTCTCAGGAGGCATCAACAACCATTTCACATGCTACTTCCCTAAACAATGGAAGATTGCTTCACTCATAACCTCACAGCATCAATGCATACGCATAAGATGATTCATATCATCTTCTGATCCAATAAGATTCGAAACAATGACGTCCTCACTCGCTAACTCCAAACAAATCATAAGGGCAAAAACATCTTTAACTTGCCGGAGATGAACACATGGAGGATCTTTTTACTCCATACAGTTGAAACACATGAACCCATAAGAAATTCAAAGACCAGAGAGAGAACCCAAAAGGAACCTTGGGATCTCATATTTCTGAGGCAAATAACAAACCTTGGGAGAGGAAAGAGGAGTTGGTCTGCATCTTCCTCCTGGTGTGAGCTCTGGCAGATGCTGCAGAGACCTTGCCTGAGACGGCCATGGCAGTCCGCCGGTGGCCTCCCTCTGCAACCTCGGCCGCTCTTTATAGATAATAGGAAGAGGAAGAGGCCGTAAACACCATGCACAGAGAGATGACTAATAACATTAATTTCCTGTCTGCTTCGTGTGTACCCTCGCTGCACCCTTTTGCATTAACACTACCACCACGGCTATGTCAAATGGCATTCATGACGGGATAATTAAATATAATTATTTTTTGTTTTTTTACTTTGTCGTGATTAGCAAATTAAATTTCGAAATGAAAAATTACAAAATTAATTTCAATATTGTTAAATGCCTAAATTAATATTAACATTATGGCAAAGCAACAGCGCACAATTTATAGAAAACATATGTTTTCATTTGTGCATTAAAAAAATAATTTAATGATTGTGTATTGTATTCTTTTTGTGTGAGGATGTGTCAAATAACTTTATGTATTAATTTTTTTCACATTGCAATAATATAGAAATTATTGAAACTATAGATAATAATTATAATATATTTTATACGTAAAGATCTGTAGATATTATTGAACTTCACGAACGATATAACTATTTTTGTTAATTTACTGTATTACAGTATTATTTCTTAGTTATAGTTAACGAAAAATATCTTACATTATAATTAACGAAAGACATTATAATTAACAATATCTTACGAAAAATATTTTTGTTGAACTTCACGAAAGATATCTTACATTATAATTAACGAAAAATACCAAGGAAAGAATAGATATTTTATATAATAAAAAAATAAAAAAACAACTAAATAAGAGTAAAAATTATCTTTTGTAATAATTATAAAATGTTGTGCTGATGTTGTTATTTTTTATTTTCAAATGAATTTTCTTATATTAAAGATATTTTATACTTATTAGAAACATAAGATAATATAAGCTAAAAAAACTTGGGGTGCTAAGGAAATTCTATTAAGTAAATGATTTTTTAAATACCTAAATATGAAAATATTTTCCCAATGTTTTGGGTAATAAAAAATGGAGCAAAATCACTATTCAACGGATGCCTTCTCAAAAACATGGGAACCTAATTCCGCCCAAAAGAGAACAAAAAGAAAGTATCGATGACCTGCACATAAGTTCACCTCTTGTAGATGTGTTCAATGATTTCAAGCTTCAAAGGTCGATTCTACCAGGAGATTTATATTTGTTCAATATTCGTATTTAAATATTTGTTTCAATGGCATGAAAAACGAGACATCTTTAATCTTCAAACTGAATTAATAGTCAATAGTCTTCTAAACACCAATGTTAACACCCAAAAAAATATTCATATCTTGTTTCATAGTGCCAAGCCTTATCAATTTAGTAAACAAAATGACACCAATTCTAGTTTGGCATACTATATAGGTCACAGGTCCAGACTCAGACAATAGAACTTATTTTGATATACCTAACTTGTTTCACATGATGGCTAAACTATAACGTCCACCCTTCATCCTCTAACAATGAAATAGTTGCAAAATGGGTGTGACTGGACCATGAACAATCAAGCATGAATCAGAGCAGCTGCTTTCCATCAAATCAGTAGATGTGATCCTTAAAAAAGAAGCAAGAAAGAGAAACTAAGGCATGCAACAAATTAAGCTTCTCTTTCGTCTCCCAGCAAAAGTGCCTTCACAATAGCATCGCTCATGCCGTCTGCATAAGGAAAGAAGTGGCCGGCATGAGGAAGCTCGTGGTAACGCACCCATGACAAATTCTGGCCCATGTAGCGTGAGAAGGGCACTGGCACCATCAAATCGTCGGAACCGTGCCAGAGATGAACTGTTCCTTCCCCACCTGGGAATGGGTTCTTCAGTTCCATAGGACTGAACTCCCAGCTTCCGAAACCAACCATTATGTCGCGATGGAGGGACTCGAAGACTCCCTGTTGCTTAGCTTCTTCCTGCCAGAAAAAAAAAATCAAAATTGAACAAGTTAATGACTTCAATTCGGAGCTGTTTCTTGCCCAATGTCACAGCAAAATAGTTAGCCATTGCAAATACTAAAGTGCATATCTATATGTGTGTGTATATATATATATGTATATATATATATATATATATATATATATAGAGAGAGAGAGAGAGAGAGAGAGAGAGAGAGAGAGAGAGAGAGAGAGAGAACATACTTTATATGATGCTCGAGGTGCTAGCTTTGCTAAAATCTCCAAGTCTGCGGGAGGAAAGATATCAAAACGACCGGCTACGACACTTGAAGCAGGGAAGAGCTTTTGGGTGTTCCACCAGTACGTCAACCAGGGGGCGTAATGAGCAACTACAACAGTCAATTTATCTGGCAAATGCTGTTGGTTGAATGCTGCTTTGGATACATTGGAAGGGAAACCGCGCCACCAGAAGTTGGCAACAGGAGCGAGTATTGCTGCCCCAGCAAGCCTGTCATGAACCAACATATAAAAAAACAAGGTTACTATGCATCTCCATATTGATGCAATAATAGTTTCAGAAGGTTGCTCGGGGCGAGAGTTATTAGCACCTAACTAATTCGACTGAAGATATAGCATAAAAGTTTAATTGCTCTTTCAATGATATTTTTCTGATTTCGAACTCGGGACTAATAGCTCCTTTTAACTCAACTCGGAGTTCAGTCCACTCACCAAGAGTCAACTCATAGATTAGTTTCATGCCTTGTCATTCCCTAAAGATGATTTTCCTAGAATGACAAGTATAATATGGCTGCTAAATATTATTCTTTTTTTTGTTTTTTGGTTCTGTTGCAGGAACAAGTTCCACCATGCTTTCATAGATGACATCTCTAGCTCAGAATGAACGCTGATTCTTGATTAAGTCATATACATCACATATATTGATGATGTATAAGCAAGTGCAGGATCTGCTTTATGGTTACAGATTTATGATGATTAGAAAATTTGATGTGAGAATGAGCAATTGTAGCATACATAACCCACTGCGATACATGTAGCCTAAGTAAAGGAATAAAACTGGGAGTAAAGGATTTTTAGTGGCTCTTGCAACGAGAACTATATATATGAACATGCATATTCTTGAAATTGACCTGAACTCAACTTCATTAGAACTTGAGAAGAAATTCTGAAGCCGCGATTATGTTGCTCCTTTGTTAAACGAAAAACTTGAGTTCGCCAGAAAGTTCTCGGGTTTAAATATAAAACAAACTCTTCTACAAACGAAAGGGAAAGATCACATAGACATGTACCTAACCCAAATTCTCATTTTGAGTCAGCATACTGATTTTGTTAACTTTGATCCTCCCTCCATCACGGATATTGCCTAGTATCATTGTTTTCCCACTCAAATATATGTATGCCTCAAACTTATAAACATATACACATTCACCTGCCATATATTTAATGGCAAGGCTTTTTTTCAGGATAAATCAATAGGTCAAGGTTGATTTGGCAAAAGATGAAAAAGTATTTTGATCAAACTGTAATACATAATTTCTTTTCCATCAAGATATTACTGTAATTAGCTTTTAATGTTATCAATGCCAAAGCTAGCTTGAGTATAATGCAAAGAAAGTTCCAAAGTGTATAACATATTACTTAAAAAAACATAACTTGATTCAACTCATCTATGAACAGTGGAAATTCTTCCAAATTCAGTGCACCTCAATCCATACCTTTCAGGAATGTATTTCAAACAGGTCCAAGCAATCTGTCCACCCATAGAGAACCCAATGATATAGAACTTTGATCCAAATTCCAACTGATCGGCCAGTTGTTCAATATCCAACGCAATGCTTTTCTCGGTTCTTTTTGGATTTGGGTCACTCTCTCCATATCCAGCTCTGTCAAATGACACTAGGTATATCCCTAGTTCTTCAAGTATTGCCTAAAGTTTACATGGTCAGCGGAAATTGTCTGGAAATGATTGCACACAAATCTAATGATCACAATGCAATTTGGATACCAGAGACACAGGAAAGAAATCCTGCCGGCTAGATTGGAAACCATGGATAAATATGATCTTGTATTTTGCCATATCCTTCTGGACACCAAATTCTTTATAGGCCAAATGCCTTCCATCGCGGAGTTTAATTCTAGATGCTGTAACAGGAGGGCCACCTGGAGATCCACAAATTGTAGGAGGTGCAGGCTGAATCGCCTTGTATCCCCACGCCAGTAGACCGAAGAAAATTATCAATAAAAACCTTGTGGGATTCCCTGAATAGATGCCAAATCCACAGTGAAATAACTTCAGCACACATGAAAAGTAAGTGCTCGAAATAGAACTGTAAAAAAGATGACCTTTCAGGAAATAAACAACTCCTATAAAGAAAAAAGAAAGAACTTTAAAAAGGTTATTGAATTTGACGCCTTCACATCTTCAAGAAAACATATTTGTCATTCAACGATGAGACATAAAGGACCCAAAATTGTATTGATGTGTCTTTATATTCTCTGAACATACCACTGTCAGTGTTCAAGGAACTACCAGTAGAAAAACATAAAATAAAATATTTAAACCGAATACAACATTTCTCATCCAGAATAAAACAAGAAGAAAAATGGATCAAATTCCTGAATCGACAATAGAAAATGTAAAAATTATCGAGGACAGCAGAACGTGGAGGAGGTTTATTATAAGCCCAATCATGCAACAAGATGGAAAACAAAATAATTTGCTCTCTGCATCGCTATCCATTTTTTTTCAGGAGACATCAACACCCATTTCACATGTTACTTCCCTAAACAATGGAAGATTTCTTCACTCATGACCTCACAGCATCAATGCATACGCATAAGATGATTCATATCATCTTCTGATCCAATAAAATTCGAAACAAAGACGTCCTCACTCTCTGACTACAAACAAATCATACAAACGAGGGCAAAAACATCTTTAACTTACCGGAGACGAACACATGGAGGATCCTTTTACTCCATACAGTTGAAACACATGAACCCATAAGAAACTCAAAGACCAGAGAGAAAACCCACAAAGACTCTTGGGATCTCATATTTCTGAGGCAAAGAACAAACCTTGGGAGGGGGAAGAGGAGTTGAACTGTATCTTCCTCCTCGTGTGAGCTCTGGCAGATGCTGCAGAGACCTTACTTGAGACGGCCATGGCAGTTCGCCGGTGTCCTCCCTCTGCAACCTCGGCCGCTCTTTATAGATAGCAGGAAGAGGCAGAGAGGCCGTAAACACCATGCACAGACAGATGACTAAAACATTAATTTCCTGTCTGCTTCGTGTGCACCCGCACACCACCACCGCTATGACAACTGGCATTAATGACGAAATAATTAAATATCATTATTTTTGGTTTTTTTTTACTTTGTCGTGATTAGCAACTAAAGTTCGAAATGAAAAATTACAAAATTAAATTTCACTATTTTTTTAATGCCCAAATTAATATTGAAATTATCGCAAAGCAACATCGCGCAATATATAGATAACGTATGTTTTTATTTTCGCATTAAAAAAATAACTTAATGAAATGTGTAAGGTTTTCTTTTTGCGTGAGGATGTGTCAAATAGCTTTATGTAATTGCAACGGTATAAAAATTATTAAAATTATCGATAATAATTATATTATATTTTTTATTTAAAATTTTATAGGTATTATTAACCTTCATGAAAGATATAATTATTTTTATCAATTTACTATATTACAATATTATTTCTGAATTATATTAAAAATTATCTTAAGTTAGAAAAAATATCAAGAAAAAAAATAGATAGAATTATTTAACATCCTCTTCACATTAATAAAGAAATAATGCTCGACTCTTTTTTTATTAAATCTTAGAAGCAATACTTGCATCCTTCACACCAAGAGTAGATCTTGGGGACAAAATCTGATTACCCAAAATTTGATTTTTGTGTACTTTATATCACATAATAACAATCAGTTAATTAATTATTAATGCATGAATCATATTTGTATCATAATATTTCTTATTTGCATTATTGTCTAAAGAAAATTAATATGTGAAACTTCTTTTATTTGGAGAATAGGCTCGCATATATTTACTCTTAAATAAAAAAGTAAGTTTGTATTATTTTTATTTATCTTTTTAGTGCTAAGCCTGTAGATAAAACAAAATATTCTTGTTTTGTTTGGTATTCCATCGCATTCGCATCCGATGGTTTCTTTTTCGGCCCGGTCAAAGTGACTATTCTCTTCCTTGAAGAAAAAATTCAAACAAAATCATCTCCGTATTTGACCAGCATCATAAAGAAATAATAAATATAATCAAATTTAATTTACATGTATAATTAATGGATCTATATTTTAAAATTAAAAAAGAAAAAAATTAGTAGTTTTGAACTTTTTAATTTATCAATTTGATCAAAATTTTCTTTTTATTACATTCATTAAAATATTAAATTAATTGAGTGTTAATAATTTCGAACACGAGTAAGATTTTACACTTTACCTTAAAAAAAGTAAACACTCGCCGGATCTGACCGCCATCGAATCTATTAAAATCCAACCAAAACCTTGTGCCATTTCCCACGACAAAAAGAACAAGCCGCCCTCGTAAAGTTAATTGATCTGAGTCGACGCAGTATCAGTTGCGCAAATATTTCTCCATATTAAAAACATGATGATTTTCCAACTTCGGAAAACCAATTACTAAATGCCAAGGGAGAAAGTAGAATATGTAATTATCAAATGTTAGCACCTAATCTTCTATGACATTCTTCTTATTACTTGTGTGGGACAGTGGGAGCATATGAATTAGAAAACAAAAACTCAGAAACTTCAAAGAAGAATAGAGAATGCAAAACGACCCAACACTCATGAATCTAAGACAGAAAATTGCCACCTAAACTTGTGTGGGGGAAAAAAATCGATTTGTTTTAGCATATTTTTTAAAGATACATGTTCATAAAATATATGATGTAGTGTTCTTTATTTTGTAAAACGTATATTTTTAAACAATAATAAAATATTAACTATTTATTTTTGTATTATCTATTTAACTTTTAAGAGATAAAGAATGGATTTAATGATATTTTCATTATGCCATCTTTTTTTTTTGAACTGTTGAATTTAAAATATATGAGTAAAAATATAAAGAGAAAATATTGATCTTAAATATATTATTTAATTTTAATTACACATAATAAATTTAATAATCTACAAGATAAGAAATACGATATATCTTACTAATTAAAACATACATCCATTAAATTCTTAAAGAATATATGAACTAATATTTATTTCACAATTGCTGAATATGGTTAATTCTATAACTGACTACTGATCACATGAATGCCATAATTTTGATAAAATAAAACGTTTAGGATCTATTTGAATGTATTGTAATTTTAAAATATTAAATTGATACGTCGCAATTTTTTTCGTCAACTAATTATTTAAGAGGTGTTTACAATTATTTTCATCTGATAGAAAAATGATGTTTTTTATAAAAAAAAATGTTGTATTTAGTTTGAGTTTCCTTTTATCTCATGAAGCTTGCATCTGTCGTTCGAGCGGCGATTCCACAAAGTGTACTTTCTTTTAGCTGTTCTTACTAAAGCACGAGTTACTTTTTTTTTAATCTGAATTGTATCTATCTCTCTCTCCAACCAAAACAAAATGCCTCACTTTTTTTTCCTTGCTACTGCTGCATCACATCTCTCTCAGGTTGGTGCAAACTATTCATGCGTTATTACAAAGTATTTGCTCTATATATTTATGTTGAAAAAAAACTGTAGCAAAGCATTTTTTTTAAAAAATGCCTTACTACAGTTTTCCAAATGCTGAAATAAATTATAAAATATTCAAATAGTGCCTTAAAATGTGAAACAAAATATTTACAATAATATCTTATTAATTTCTTATTTTTATTTTTTTTAATTTATTTTAGAGACTTTTTTTATTTTTGTGATATTTGTGCAGAACCTTCGATATATGGAATTATTATCACCTGACTAATTCAAAGCGAGAACAAATAACAAAAATGATATCCTCTTTGATCAAATTTGATTACTCTAAAATTTGAACTTAGTGCTATTAACTCTCGATCTTTTAATTTAGGATATGAGTAGATGTGTCAATCAAGTTTGATGTTAGGGGGCTTTTTCAATTAAAAAATTGATTTTCTTTCGGTGATTGAATAGAAAAAGATGGTTCGTAACATCATCCATTATCGCTGTTATATCCATCAAGATATCTGTTGTAACGTCCGTTACGGATATCGTCCGAGACCCAAGAGTGGAAAAAACACAGGAAGAAAACGCTCCTAGGCAAACTTGCGAGCACTTGGACTGCGCCTGTCAGTAATCCGATGGCGGCGTCTCCGGCGATCTCGGGGCTCCGCGATTCGATGTCGACAGCAACGTCTGCATCTCATGTATCGGCGTCTGTTGCGGTGTGGGCTTGCGCGGCCATGGCATTCGTCTACGTCGCCATCCTCTACTCGCCGACCCTAATTCTTCGCCTTCCTCCCCCGACCTCGCTCCGAAACTTCATGCTTCGGCGGTTTGCCTGCGCCGCGGTATCCTCCGCGGCCTCTGTTTTCGCCTGCTTTCTCCTCCTCGGAGTAAGCCTTTCATTGCTCCTCTCTTTCTTCCTCTCTCCGCGCTTGCTTCGTGAAGTCGAAATCTGAGCGCTTTGATTCTACCGCAGCCTAATAATTTCGACAACTGGGCGTCTTTGTTGCGCATTTTCGGCATCAGAGGCGATCACTTGGTATGTTCATGAGGAAGGTTTGTGCAGCTATTTTGGTAGATTTTGAGCTTACTTTGTAGGTTGTGCAGTGCCAAGCTGTGACTTTTCCTCTCTTCCTGACGTCTTTGCTGTATGCCGGATCATTTACGAAGAAGTTATGGCTGCTAATTAGCGTGTGGAATGGTGAAAGAGCAGCGAATTTTTCTGGCCCAGGAGAGGGGGTTAGCAATTATGATTACAACTGCATAAATAGGATTGCTGCGGTCAGTCGTAATGTTCTGGTCTGGCGGAATTATGTGGTGGTAAGACAGGAATTCTCGAATATTGCTTTAATATTTTTTTCTACCTGAATTTAAACTGAAATCAGTGTAATTGTCACATTTTTATAAATTTACCGCAAATTGATCATTTGATGTAGAGAAATACAAAATAGTGCTTATGAATATGAAATGATGCAAATATGTCTAAATGAACACAAAATCCAGCTTCAATGCAGTGCATTATATGGGGTAGTACACATGCATAATTCACTTATTAGGTATAAGTACCAAGCTGCTTGTTTTCTCTTTGTATTCAATGGATAATTGCATACTCCTTCAATTTGTGATGAAAGGAAGTGCAATCACTAAAGGTAGCAATAGACATTGTCTTAACCAGCTATAATGTCAAATGTGGTTCTAGCAATGCTGGAATCATGAGACGATAAAAAACCTGGGTCAAAAAGATATTTACAGTGGAAAGAGTAAGATATATCAAAAGACACAAAAGAATTAGACTGCTAACTTCCTCGTGCTATGTTTAAACCTATGTGACCATGTGAGATGAATCATTGTGCTTAGAGCTAATCCTAAAATGTTAAGGATTAATCCACATAGGAGGACATCACCTTCATTTGTTTTTTTGAGTTCCCCCATAGCCGTTGAGGTATGGAGACAGATGCGCACAGGGACGGACCCGGTAAGGGCCCGGGGGGCCATGACCCCCCTAACTTTTTTACTTTTCTAAATGTAAATATATTATTTATGTATAATTTAGTTAGATAATTATGTATATTGCATTCATTTAACTCTTTAAGTCATAATAAAATCAAATTTATCATGTTTTGCATAGAATTCTATAAATAAATAGGTTACTTAATGCAGAATTTATTTTGAGTTTTATTGAGACTAGGACATCAATTTAGACGATCTAAAAAATATATATATATATATATATATATATATATATGTCCTCGTCTCAACTTTATTTTATCTTAGCATTTTCATTTGGTTCTTTTTTAGAATATTTTAAGCCATTCCAAAAAAAAAAAATTTATGAAAACAAGACATGGGAAGACCAAGACATCCAAGTCTTAAACAATCTTACTACGTCCACTTTTTCTTCATCTATAATTCTTTCCGACAATTTTCATCCATATTCTTTAAAAACATTTAGAGAATATTTTGTGTGATTAAATTCAGAATTTTTTCATTATTTTATCTCTTGTTTTGATATTTGATAATATTTATTTTTTATTTTAATTGTTTTCTATGTGACTATGCAATTACGTCATGCAATAAATTGATATATAAATTTTATTATTTTTATTATCAATATATATATGATGATTAAAAATGTTATATTTTTTTACATTTATGATATTTTACATCTTGGCCCCTCCTAACTTTTTATTCTGGTTCCGCCCTTGGATGCGCAGCAGTGGGATCAACCCGTCCACCATAGACGCCTTCCAGAGCTCACTTCGAGCTCTAGGGTTGCAGGGGAGTCAGGGGTGGTGGCAGACATCGTCAATTTCTTTTGCGGTGTTGGGTCATTTGGCTACAACATAATCACACTATCTTTGGGGGTGAAAGGTGTTATACAGAGAACATTGTACATAGTATCTCCTTTTTTGTTAGGGAGTGGGATGATGGATAATTTTAGTTAGTGAAAATCCACACCCACAGAGGATTTTTGCCTTGTACTACTTTCCTCTCTCTTCCTTTATATTTGGCTTTTATACACACTCGTACGTTTTGCGGTTTTAAATCTTCAATATGAAACAAAATGGCTACACAAGCTTCGTAGTCATCCTTTCCTTCGTCAAAAAATTGTAAGGATTATTGCTTATGCTGTAGAATCAAGGAGTATTCATGCTACATATACAGAAATAGAAGAAAAATAAACTCCTTTTATAGTCCTTTGCTCTTATATTGCTTGGATAGTACATGTGACCTGTTACTTGCACATTTCTCTACAGGCGCCCATCACTGAGGAATTAGTTTTTAGGGCATGCATGATACCATTGCTTCTTTGTGGAGGATTCAAAATTTCCAGCATAATATTTTTCACTCCAATCTTCTTCAGCTTAGGTAATAAGGTATTTGTTTGTTAATTAATAAGCTAATGAAATCTGTTGCATTATATTACATCTATAGTGAGTTTATTTTGAGCATTCTTTCCTTGTCATGTGATGCGCTCTTTGGGGTTATCGATGTCTTGACGTATATAACTTTTTGGACAAGACATTATGGAATGGTGATCATCTAGTAATAGGTATTGCAGATAAATGATAAGACTCACAGACACTGACCTTAGTTCACTAGACTCTTTTTGGAGGACCTTCTCTGCATGATGAACACAGGGCCAAGGCGCACAAAGAGCATAGATTTGGCTGTATTTTGAGTCATTTGGATACAACACAACAAATATCATTTTTAGGGGAGGGAGATTTTATTTGGATATCGTATACCGTATCCGATTTTTGAGTAAGGAGGGAGAGGGGGGGTGCCTGTAACTTTTTGTCACCCAACTCTATTTTTTGTTTTTTGTATGTACATCTTTTCTACAGTTTAATATATTTGGATGACTAGAACAGGCTAGCCATCATTTAGCCCCTCACATACGCCATATCCAGTTTTTTTTTTAATTTTTGGGGGCGGTGGGTGGTTGTGGGTGTGTGGGGAGTGGCTGTAACTCTTTTGTCACCCACCTCTATATTTTCATATATGTACATCTTTTCTACAGTTTGATATATTTGGATGACTAGAACATGCTAGCCATCCTTTTGCACCTCATAAAAAAAAGATCAATGACAATAGTTCAAAGTCATCATGGAACTGATTGCAATTGCGACAATGAAAATGGTTTCTTTATGTAGTCTATGGTATAGACACCACTGGAAATTCTTGTGCACTATATTCTACAACTCAAATATTTGCTGGGTGTGGGGTGGGTGACTGTGTGTGATATATATATACTTCCTCCGTTTTTAGCATTTCACTCTTTTTCCATGTATGTTCTAGTGAATTTTTTTTTGTTTTTTCTCTCTCTATTTTATCAAAGGATTGTAGCTGCAGATTCACTCTCTAGGTATTTCGTACGAGTTCTTCATCTCAGTAACTTTCTCGTTTGCTCTCTTATTATCATTTTGAGAGGAACTTGAATTATATGACTCAGTAATTGACACATTATATTGCATACTCCTTCATATTATTATTAAACAAGAAATACATGTCTCTTATCCATTATCATGCTCATGAATAAATATAATGATCACATCGTATTTTACTCCTTTCGATGTATGTTCTCGTTTGCTCTCTTATTATCATTTTGAGAGGAACTTGAATTATATGACTCAGTAATTGACACATTATATTGCATACTCCTTCATATTATTAGTAAACAAGAAATACATGTCTCTTACCCATTATCATGCTCATGAATAGATATAATGATCACATCAATGGATGACTTGGTCCTAAAATTCTCAAGTCTTCCAGTGATCAAGCAGTAATTTTCTCATTGAAAGAGTGCCATATTAAGAGTTTTTCCTGTTTCCCAACCTTTGCGTACTTATATTTATCAGAACAAATCTATCTTCATGTTTTTGTCTTGGTAACTAATGCCCTCTGCCTTGCATGTTCTGCTTAATCTCTTTTCAGCACATTTGAATCATTTAATGGAGCTTTATTATCAGCAAAATTACAATCTTGTGAGGGCTTTCCTGATTGTAGGTATTTATTTTATTCTCACAATGACATTCTTTCAATTTGTTCTTTTAAATAATATTGAACCCATTTTATGGTTGCAACTTTCAGGTCATAGTGACTTAAGCCAATAGGCCTTTGGCCTATTAGCTCATTTATCTCTTCACATTGAATAGATTCTGATTTCAGATTCTCGGTGTCCTGCCCAAGTATTTGAACTTGGATACTTGATGGGCTATCTCAATTTTTCACTAAAGGCTGACTTTATTTTAAGTTGCTTTGTTGTGACAGGTATACAGCTTTGCTACACTGTGGTTTTTGGATGGTATGCATCTTTTCTCTTTATTCGAACAGGTATATTCTTGCTCTTAACATCTTGCAACGCAAATTTTGTATGATAACATTTTTTATGTCATTATTTTGTTTTCCTAGTTTTATTACTTTAAATAAACTTGTGTATAATATGATTGATCTGCTGATCCATAGAGCAAATGTCATCTGGAATCACGTTATGTTCTAACTCACCAGCTTATACCTGAAAAACTATAATTTTATGAATCCATTAAACCTTTTTTTTTTCTCTGTCAAATGATAAGTATGTAGTGACAAATGAGAACTTGTTGAGTATAAATGATTTAGTTCCCATCCCAAATAAGATTTCATGTCATTCATTCAAGCAAAAACAATATTCATGATGATAGAATTTGAAATACTTGGATTCATGATAAATACTCTTTACTGTTGCTGTCATGAGGTATTTCAAGGTCAACACTAAAACTTTTGGCATTGTGGGTAAACAGGTAATCTAATACCTCCAATTGTGGTCCATATCTTCTGCAATGTGATGGGCCTGCCAGTATACTTGTCTTCACAGACCAAAGGTGTGTTGATTAAGATAATTTAGTCTTCAATTCAACTGAACTTGCTTAGCCCCATGCTAGTTGTCGAGTAGCTGTATATTAAAACAATCTAATTGTGTTTTATGCTGTGACAGATCTAAAAAATCATTTTTTCTTGTTGTTGCAGTTATCACTTATGTCTCTTTTTTCATCTTTTGTTTGTCAAATACAAGCCAAAGCTGAGAACCTCTATTAATATTTGTCTCTTATTCTTAGAGTCGAAGCAGAGTCCATATCATTATGGTGCATGCATTTTTTGTAACAATAAATATTTTTTGTGCTCTGGTGTACCTACTCGTTTTTTCCAACATCGAAGATGTTTTGGTCTTATTTTACGTTTAACTTGCAGGAGCTGCAACTGTGACCTTTTCAATTGGCTTGGTCTCTTTTATCTATTTTCTGTTTCTGGCAACAAACCCTGATCTGTACAATGAGAAGAGTGACAACTGCAGCTGCTGGCATGGATATTGTAGCTGGAAAGTCACAAAATATTCTAGTTGGCAGCAATCTTAAAGAGCTAGCTGTGCCTTTTCACTTTTACCACTTTCTGATCAATTTGGTAACCTCTTAACATCTTTTGTTCATTATGAGCAAAAGTTTTGTTGATATATCGGCGCTCTTGTGTATTTTAGGAAGTGTTAGTGAACAAGTAGATTGAGTTTACCATATCACCATTTGAATGCAATCTGATGTACCAATTTGCGTGCTACCTATGGATGATGGATGAATATGTACGGTAACAGAGATCAGGGTTTTGGAACAATTTGTTATTTTACCCCTTTTACATAGATGTTACATTATTGCAAATCCAGGAACATGTTTATGTTCGTACATTTTGAATATCTAAAAGTTAATCCTTTATAATGAAAGCATTCTCTCAGCCCGCCACACATGCATCGCACCCGTCAGAGGTAACTAACATAGAACCAGTAACATTTTTATGTAGGCGGGCAAGAACTTGGTTGTTGGATCAGGACGGCAATTCAGTAGGTGGCCTAAGTTTTGGTACGGGAAATTCGTCAGGTATGACCAAAATGGCATATATTAAAGACAGAATCATGCATTCTGTATAGATCACAATGATGTGTGGGTCGTTGAATGATGCTGATAATGTCTCTGCAGCATCTTTTTCTTCTGAATTTCCTTTTTTCACTGCATGCTTTCATCTGATTCGGGTAGTTGCTAAACATTTATAACCTTCATCTAATCCTGGACTACCTGAATTTAGTTCAGTAATCAGTTGGCTGACATCCAGCTTAGTCAAGGGTCCCACCCAACAAAAGTTATCAAATTGGGTCGGATCGAATTTGATACAAGTCTGGTCCCGCCAGACTTTACTTTTCTTTTGTCATGCATATTTGTTTCTACTTTGGCGAGCTTATTCTAGCGAAAAAATATTTGCTGATAATGTCTATATCACTTGTTTATTTGCTGATAATGTCTATATCACTTGTTTATCAAAAACATCACTTAAATGAGAAGGAATACATTTAGGGTTCCATGTCATTTATGATTGGGAGGAAGAGTCATCAAGGTCCCACTAACAATATGCATCAAGTTGGCTGATTGCTTTGTCTCCCTTTTTGGACGATGCAGCAGATCAATGGGCCAGTGGCCTTGAACGTTTTAGATCTGAGTCACATGTTCCACTTCCCTCATTGACGTCTTGTTATGTTGGAAAATAAAATTATCTTCTCAGGATCCAAACAGGAGGCAGCCAACAACCAGTCAAAGTTATGGGGCAGTCGTGGAGAGCAACTGACGCTTTGTCATCTCCCGTGGATTTTGAAGTTGCTGAGTTTGCCATTTGGTCACCAAATATTTTGCTCTGTTTGGCATCAAAATTGGAAAGGATGTTGCAAAACACAATCCACAACTCATCATATAGAAAATTTGTTCTAGTTGTTTTCAATAAAGAACTTCTCTCTACAAAAGTTGAGTCATTTTAAATTACTGGAGATGCGTTTAGATAACTTTTCCGATTAAGTATGAATAATTAGTTAACCATAAATACATTTTAGTTAATGGTCGTATATTGATAAATCAACGAACAAAAAGGTTGAGACTAGTAAATTTTATTCATATTGTTAAGAAAAAGAATTCATAAGATACTACCAATCTTGAACACCAGTCATTTTTTTAATAATAAAAAAACTTGTTTTAATTGTCATAATTCAAATTAGAGGAGTACGATAAAATCTGAAAAAAAAACTTTTAGATTTCTTTTAAATTTGAAAAAAAAACTTAGCTGAACTTTAAATTTAGAAATCATTCGAGGAGTACGATAAAATCTAGGTAATTAAATTATATATATATATATATATATATATATATATAATTATGTTTTGAACATTTTTACAATTATAAAATTACTCAATTAATATAAAAGTCATCTGAATAAATATTAAAAAAATGTATACGCCATAAATAATGATATAAAAACATATAATAACAAGTGGATGATGCTAATTTATATTATAAAATATTTCTTAATATTTTCATAATATAAATTTTATAAAAAAAAGTTATGGGTCAGAAAAGGTCGTAAAAAAGATTTTTTTTAGTTGGAGAAAAGCATCCGAAAAAAAAATAGGATAATATTTACATAAGTTAAAAATCACTCAACTTTATTTTTTGGATGATTTTAACTAAAAACAACTTTATTGACTTTTTTAGGTGGTTTTCAACCCGTTTTATTAATTTATCTTCAAGACAATATCATAAACATTTTAAATAATTATACGATAATTTTAACACGTTTTATATTCAATGTCTTTTCAGCTTTATATCATTTTTGTTGACTTCAATGTCTTCTCAAATGATTTTTGTATATTTAAAAAACATTTATCTTTTTCGAACATAAAAAATCTTTAAATTTTAAACTGGATCAAGTTGGCTTTTTAGTTTTTTCCCTTACATCTCTATGTTATTGTTTGTCGGGTTGGAATTCTAAAATATATAAGTTAGTGAAAAATGTTTTATATATTTAATATACATTTTTTATTCCAAATACAGAATTTAAAAAATTAAATTGATGAAAAAAGTTTAATATAAAAAATAAATTATTTTCCTAGAAACGGCTAAATGTATTTGTATAGAAAGAAAATAATCTGTGATAGGGGCGGAAGCTCGAAGATTTAACGTCACCCCCCCAAAAAATAAAGTCCAAAAAAATCTAGTATGTTTTTTTAAATAAAACGCCAGAACATATATACATATAACTTAATAAAAGATAAATAAAATTATATATTATTAAAGATTAGTGTTTGAATAAAATATATTTATATATTAATTTCTCATTTAACATATAGATTATTTAAATACATTTCAAAATATGTATTAAATATAAATGACGATATTGGAAAATATTATTGTTTCTATATAGTGTTTTCATAAATATGACTTAATAAACAAAAACACTCAGTAAATCGATATTATTTTTTCAAGCAATGAAATAAAAACTTATTTTCATTTTACATGTAGTTATTTTCTTTAACAAAAAGTTATCAGAAAATTTTATTTTGTTCATCTTAATATTTTTTTTCATTAATCTCGCTAGTCACAACCCATTAATCTTGCCGTGGTGATTTCAGCTTCTTATAGCTAGCTGTTTCTCTTCTTCCAAGCCATTAATCTTCTTGAGTTTTAAAATCTCCAGATATGTTCGTGGTCAAAACATATTTAATCTCAACTTTTTGCAGTTTTGCCGACAGTCGAAGAGACATCGCTCTATAAAGTCCGAACCGACAGAAGAAACAGATTGCCCAATCAATCAGGAATTTGTCACACTTGCATGGAACAGAGCCAAAGAGGATACTGTCGTGCACAGTTGGGCAAAGAAAAGTCAATTAGGATCAGCATCAATGCACATCAATTGAACTGCATGGGTAATATAAGGCTGCGAATGAAAGATCGCAGAGAACATAGGTTTGAAACTAATGCTTGCGAGTAGTTTTTTCTTGTTTAAAGCTAGACAAAGACATCATAATACAACCATGCTGAGTCGAGAATAGAGCAGAAAAAAAAACATCCGAAACCCCCCAGTCATTGGTACAAACAAAGCATCTGTTTCCAGTTTTCACCAGAATGTGAGATATGATCAGAATTTGCCTCCATTGCTTGATGCCTTGTTGGGCGCTGGGTTGGTGTTGAGTTCAGGAAGGGGATTGAGGCTGCTGTTGGCATTGGACTTGGCGAGCTTCTGCTTCAGCTCAGAGAGTAAAGCCTGATTCTCCTGGTTAAGAAGTTGCGCCTTCTTCCTCAGTCTCTCGTTCTCCTTTAGAATGTAACAGTTCTGCAAGTACAGCTTGGTGTTGAACGTCTCCATGACCAAAGCTTCTCTCAAGCTGCAGGATGGAATTGGAAAGCCCTGAGAGCAGTAACAGTAGACACAACAGTACTCCAAGGAGGCACGGTAGGCAACTTTTGCTACTTTACCCCAAAAATTGGGGTTGGGTTACGCATAAGAATCTTAAAATAGTAAAGAAAATTTAAGGCGAAAAAATATACAAAAACAAAAAGGAACATGCGAAACACACGAAGCCATTCAAAGAAACACGCCAACTGAACCTTCTAAAGCAAAAGGTAGACCATGAATTTTTTTGTGCAGTGTGTATCTGTGAGAGAGAGAGAGAGAGAGAGAGAGAGAGAGAGAGAGAGAGAG